>PVIC010010051.1:0-44232 GCA_004025085.1 Thryonomys swinderianus
GTTTTTAACAATACAATTTCACTCAAACTTTTCAGGACCATTAGCCACCAAACCTAAAATTTCCTTTGCAAGAGTGAAAACAAAAACAAACCCACAGACTTGGTCAAATAGTTTTAGTATAATTTTGAGACACCATTCAAATCCAAAGAGCGAGAGGATTTTGAACTATCTCATGTTAGAGTAAATGAAAAATCCTAATAGAAGAGCTTGATGCCTCCAGCCAAGTTGTGTAGTCCAAAGTCAAGAATTTTAGATGCATTTCTCAGTCTCAGTTCTCATTTCAGTTCCCCCAGCACTCTGCCTGTTTAGGATTGTCTTCCTCCACTAGCCTATGTCTCTCTTCAAAGTATCCTTTGCCACTCTACGCACTTAAGTAGATGGACTTTATAAAATAAGTAATTAATAGCAAGTCCAGGTGAGAAGCCCTGGGCCCCTGAACTCTGCATTGTAAGTAAGAAAGAGGAGAAACTCTGTCCTTGGCTGGGCCTTTATCAGCTTCCAGAATTTTTGGAAAGTAATGAAGCCTTCACTGCAGGAAGTCTCCACAGTGCTACCCCAAGGCTTTCACCTTTACATTCTTCCCATCCATCTAAAATGTAGGGTATTTACATTTTCTATAAAACCTAAGTAACAGTCTGTCAGTGAAGGAAAAAGTATGTGAACAGGCACACAGACTCCTCAGTCCCTGAGGGGGCTGTGAGTCCTGGAGAGGCAGTCAGCCCTCCAGCAGGGGAAATGTGCCCTTCCCTGGGTGTGGCCAGAAACACCCAGCCGATTCCAGAGGACAAGATGAACTTTGGCCTCCGGACATTTCGCTTTTCTCCAAAGGAATAAAGAATGTGCACAGAACAAGTTGCAAGACAAGTTGGAAAAACTAGCATATGTGAATAAAAGAAAGTGCTAACAGTTGGATTAAAAAAAAGGAGTGTTCTGATGGAGTAAGGTAGAATTTTGTACAGAAGTACATCAGTGACATTGTTTTCCTGTTACTTCGATTCAAATGTTCCTTTGGTTACTCAGCAAAGCTACTGCTTTCCATCACCCTTAGGATGAAGAACCTTGTCTCCAGCACAGTGGAAAAGGATTTTTCTCTGGAGGTGATCAACTGCTATTTATCTATTTTTGTTTGTTTTCTACCCAGGTGAAAAATGCCGCTGCCAATGTACTCAGGGAAACATGGCTAATCTACAAAAATACAAAGCTAGTAAAAAAGATAGATCATGCAAAAGTAAGAAAACATCAGCGAAAATTCTTGCAAGCTATTCATCAGTAAGTACCGGTTTTCATCTACATCCTGCCTTTTTTTTAACCTTAACTTTTTGATTCTTGCATTTGATAGTTGTTTTTATAATGGAGAAAGAAGAAAGTAATGTTTCCAGAAAACATCTTCTGGCAATTTAATAACTTCATCAACCAAGTCCTGAGAAAAGTTGTAGCTTTTTACTGTTAAAAAATCATTTAATAGCCGGGCATGGTGGCTCACGCCTGTAATCCCAGCACTCGGGAGGCAGAGGCAGGAGGATTGCTGAGTTCGAGGCTGCCTGGGCTACATAGTAGTGAGCTCAGGGCCAGCCTGGACTACAAAGCGAGACCCTGTCTCAAAAAAAAAAAAATCATTTAATAGAATAGTCATTTATTAATTATAGTGTTTCTTCAGTTTCTATCTCTAGAGTCAATACTTTATGAATACATTAAGAAATATAATTTTAATATAGTTTGCTATAGGATATTTAGCTTCTGTACCTCACAATTTTGAAAACAACATACGATCCATCTGGATTTTTTTAACTATATTGGTAAATATTTTCAAGTGATAGTGTGCATAATTGTCTTACTAGAACATTCAATGAGTTCTTAGTCAGAAACTTTGGTTTTGTCTGTAGGCTTCATGCTCGATACACAGTTTACAATTCCCATAGTCCTGTACTCTTGTCAGTATTTTGACTCTAGATAACAAGTGTTCAATTTATTGAAGTTCTTCACACCATTTTCTTTATGTTAGCTATAATAGATTGTGAAGGTAAAAGCTCTTACCCCGTAGGAGTCAGTAATTTGGGAATACAGGGTCTTTTTCCTCCAGATTGGCAGCACTTCCTCCGTAAGTATTGCAAAAGTGAGTCTTAGCGGTGATGTCTTGCAGCCTTGCTTTTACTTAATGTCCTTTCTGAATGGGGAAGAGCACACCCTGACTCAGAGAAAGTGACTTTCTTCATGAACCCCCAGAGTACTGATGAAAAGTGGGTGAAGACTGCCTTCTGGGTACGAATGATACTTGTCTTTCCAGGGCCAACAAGACAAGAAAACTGTGAGGCTGGAATTTTTACTTTGAAATTTAAGCAAATAATATGACAGAATGTACCACCAAGAGTGTGCAGACAATCACTAACCATTTTATCTTCTACCCTTTCACCTTCCATCCAACTTCCCTGCTTAAATTGATAACCCTATAAAGCAGACTATGCCTGTAATTGTGTGCATGTTTGTGTGGACAGCATCTATTTCCACAAGGAAAATAAAGCCCAAGTACTCTGAAACTTAAAGAGAAAGGGCACAAATGGTGGACTGGCAGGTTCTCAGAACTACTTGTGGCTAATTATACATGGCAGCTGCCTTATCTTATGGGCACCAGCATCTTTCCCTATATGCTTTCCCCACATTGAAAGGAAAAGACACAGCTAGAAATCTAAGATAGTACTTTTCTAAAGTCAGAGAAAAGCAGGTGTTAGACCTGGCTCACAGAGGGAGTTTGCTACCTGGAGCTCAGTGACTTTCCAGAAATGTAGACCTGAGAGAGTGAACCCCCAAAGAGATGCTGAGCTCTCTCTGTGTCCCTCAGTCCTGTCTCCTGATGGCAGGATGGGCTTCTTCTCATGGAACTCCCTGGTACAGCTCCCCTGAAGCCAGACAGAGTTTGAACATTGCACAGAAAGAACCCCAGCCCTGATATTAGAGGTACCCACAGCATCCCAGAGTAAAATCATTTCTTTACACTTTTGATGCAACCTATTTTGAATAGATTGAAAAGAACACTTACCTTGAGGAGATGTTGTGCCCCACATGAGGTTGTGGGGGGTGCTGTGTCAGCACGTGCTATGCACCCACACACCCCCTTTCCTCCAGGATTTTGTTTTCCCTCAGTGTAACCTGTTTATAGTGACATATGATTTGCTCTAATGTATTTGATAAGTTTTCAAACAGCATCAAGCCCCAATCATGCTATGACAGTATTTGTAATACAGCCCTGTAGCCATGTGTAAATTGTATTTATTATTTCATTATAGGCTTCCTGTTACGGTACATAGTACGATGTACTATGTAAGTTTGAAAAATGTTTACCATAAAATCTTAGAAAAAAACTTCAGGGCAGTTCATTTGAAGAACAGACCCAAAGGAAGTATACCCTGTAAGGCACTTTGACAGGATCTTTAGGGTTCCATAGGGTACCACCCGAGCCCGACAGATGCCCACCTGTGGGTAAGGGAAGCCTGCTGATTCTTTACCTTCTACCAGATGTTTCTCCTTCTGTTTCTTCTTAGCAGTGTGCACATCTAAAGTAGATGGGCTTCAAGCAACTCCTGTATGGTCTGAATTGTTTTGTACATTAGTCTGGTGCTTACTGGGCTTCCTTTGGTGTGGGGAACATTTATGCTTTGTGAGTAAGCTGAGTAAGTTACTGTGTATGGGCGGGGTTTGTTACCTGTCGTTTTTATTAGATGTTAGAAGTTGAGAGTGGAGTCGTAGAGGAGAAAGCACACAGGGCTCGATTCCTCCCTTCACCTCTGCTCTGTGACACCCGGTGAGAACTCGGCCTCATCTGTCACACTAGGTGAAATCAAAGTTCGTACCTGAAGAAAAAATAATTTATAATCATTTCACAGAGTGCTCCTGGCCTCTCCTGGTCTCCAGCCTGCCCTCAGAGCTTTTTCAATAGCTCTCTGGCCTTCAGTCCACTCCCTTCTCGCTGAATGCTCTCTCTCTCTTCCAAACTTCATGGCTTCTCTGTCCAGATGTGACCTGTCTAGGCTCTGGTGGGTGCTGAACTCTGCAGGCACTGTCCTCTTCGCAGTAATGGTCTGTCTTTTTGAATTGTCACTTACCGCCATGAAGTGGTCTCTTTCTCTAACATTCAGCCCTTTTTCTGGTAGCGGCTTTAACTTTTATCATTCTTCTGTCTGAACCATGGACCCATCAGCCAACCTGAACTTTTCTCAGAGCCAAGGAATCCAACCTACATAATTTATATACCAGAGGGCTCCCTTAATAATCTCCAATTGAAAAGTATGTACTCCCACCAAAGACACTGTAACACTGTTGTTTACACCACTGTCCTTTTAACCAAATACTAGGGTACAATGTTTCTTATTGCTTACTTGAAGTTCTTTCTAAACTTTCTAGTCCAAGAGGAAGCCAAGTGCTTTCAGGTGGGCGGAGCCTAGTAGCAGTGAAGAAAGATGGTGACAAATTTAAATACTGCTTCTCTTTGGCCAATATCTCAAAATTCTGCAGAATCCTAACAGGATCTTCCGGCTAATGAATCGAGCCCCCTGTGCACAACTGAACACCACATTGTGTTATTTTATTCCAGAATATTTTACAGTTTCTTTTCTTTTGTTTTGTCTTCTTATTTCAACAAAATGAAAATAGAGCTCGGAAGTAAGTTGTGTGAGCCGCTCCTTTCAACATTTGCAGAATTTTCTACTGGCTGCATGCACCCAGCGGATCCTTTATTTGTGAATTTTAGTAGTCTGCTGCTATGGAAATGTGACCCAAAATCATGATATTTTCCTGTGATAAGTGAAGTTCACAAGGAAGAAATCAACATATGTTTCTTATTCTTCTTTTTCTGGGGGAACAAGTGTATTACACATCTGCACGTTACCTTTTATTCTAGCAGCTGCAGGGTAAGCAGGGTGTTTCTGTCCGATCCAATCGCCTACATTCAAGGAAGTATAAGAAGCAGACGAGATAAAATGATTTAAGTACAGGGAATTCCAATCCAACAGGGTTCCTCTATGTCTGCTTTCCACGTTGATAAAACATAAATAAATAAAATGGGCAAAATTCTACTGTCAGACATAACTTAGAAATCCTGGAATAGTAAACTAGCCTCTACTGTCTCCCCTGCCTGCCATACTGGGCATCGAATTCAAGACCTTGCACTTGGCAGACAGGTACAATGTCACTGAGCGATGCCCCAGCCCCTGAGGCTTCCTGTTAGCATGAAATGCCCACTGCTTGTTGGAATCACCCACCAGCTTCCCACCTGCTTTGCAGAGTTCACCTTTAGCTCTGCACACAGCTTATTGGAAGCATCACTCCAGATCCCCCAAACCCCCAGTATCCTATGCTGTTCCTTAAATTTTCCTAAAAACATGATTGTATGAATTTCTCTCAGAGGGCCAAGTTTTCAGCCTAATGGTACGGTAATCTCTAGTACGTGTGAAGCCTGGTTTTGATCCTTTGCACCACATATACAAAAGGTATATCTAAAAATAGCATCTCATTCATATCGAAGAAAGTGAGTGTGAAAGATAAAAATTTTTTTAAAAAGAAAGTATAATCAATTGGCAGCTGAACTACTTGTGTTGAACTGTAGCCATAGCTAGACAGCTACAGCTTATGCAGCTCTCTGAGCTGAGATCTTCCCCTCCACTGTTTTACTAGGGGAGAAGAGTAGATTTCAGGAGAACAAAGACAGGGAAGAACCAACATGAGACATATTTCTTGCAAAAAATCAAGACATACAATTCAAAGCGTAACTGTCTCTCTCTCTCTGTCTCTGTCTTATTTAATGTCTTCCCCAAGTATCACTCATGGTCATCTAAAACGCCCCTGTTGGTATAAACACAGCACTCTGATCTCTTCATTTCCACCTGTGGGAAAGGCGAGACAGAGAGAGCAGTGAAAGTGGGCTCCCATCTTCCACGACCTCTCCCTCCAGTGCACTTCTGTAATAAGCACAGATTTTTTTTTGCTTGTGTTTAAAATGTACACACCAAGCATTGTAACCCTGTAAGTGCCTACAGAGACATTTCTCAGCAATACGATAGGTTTAAATACATATGTATGGATTTCTTTTAGACTAGAACTTCTTCCATCTCTTTAATACCATAAAAATGAGCTGGTTAACTTTGTTCCAAGTATTCTAATAAACACACAGGCACAGGGACAACTTATAAATTTAAACTGTTTTAGATTGTTAAAAGATCGTGTCATAGGTAGGTGTCAGTTAAACTCTCCCTGGCAGAAGGAGCGGTGTCCTCGCTGTGGAGCAGATCTCGTGCCATATTGAATCCTTGTTGCAGAGTGAAATCCCTGAGCCTCATGAACATGTGTTACAAAAACCTCGCTGGCAGTAAAATCTTGCCCAAGGAATCTTTTATTCCTTGTATATAATTACCTACAATTAAAATAGAAAAATAAGATAGTCTCTCTCCAGCATTGAAGTGATACTTTGTAAAGTGGTTTATTAAGGCACAATAAGGTTAACGTGGATTTTTCTTCCCTTTTTCCTTAAGTAGCTTAGAAGAACTGATTTCTCTTTTGAAGCAAGGCTTTGAATTGTTGACTGAAAGAACGATAAACCACTTTCTTTCCTAGAAAAGTCTTAAAGTCTTGAATACAATAAGCCCTGAACAATGAATATGTGTTGAATAATAAAATAAGTTAAAAGTAAAAGCTCTTATTCAGAGATTTTTTTTTTCTTAAACTAAAGCTTGTTGATGGTTAACCAGGTACATAAAATGACATTTAAAGTAGCTAAAGTAGCCTTACATGTGGATGGTGTATCCATCAAATATTTTGAGACATTCTTCCCCCCAAAAAAAATAGTCTGGCCTACTTTCAAATTCAATGACAACATGAAAGTAAAGTGAAACACTATGAAGAATAAGAGAAGTATGTGCTTTGAGTTATTGTGCTGCTGATTGAATTAAAGTTTTGCTTTTGTTAACAAGAATCTCACTTATCACTGTGTTCTCATCAGGTTCGAATACCTAACCCAATTCATTTCAGACTAAACAGGGTTAATACCTGTATCTAGTCATGTAGGCATAGGAAGGTGCCCATTGCTCCAACATGGATGAAATCCCTTTTGCTTTGCATATTTCTTCCTATGTCTATTTGTCATGATACTGGAGCTTTTAAGGAATGTTTTGGCTTTTTCTCATATGGTGAAGTCCTTATGAGCCTTTTTGAATTCCACTTACCTGGGAAACTGCTGTCCTGATGACATCGCATCTTTTGCTGTCTCCCCTTTCTTCTTTGCGGTGTTGGGGAAGCATGCTTCTCATCGTTCCAGACACGTAACTAGTATGGACTTGACCCCTGATGTCCAAGGCATTATCCATGCAGTTATTGGCCCTTGTCAGTTTTGTGCATGCTCTTGGGGAAGTGTAAGATAGCCAAAGAAAGCAGAGAATGTTTTTGACTTCAGATTCTGTCTTTTAGATTACGAAGTGTAAAAATGGAGCAGAGGAAACTGAATGACCAAGCAAATACTTTGGTGGATCTGGCAAAGGTAAGCGGAGGCATTCAGCCCTCATGGCCCTGTCTGTTAGGATGGCCACTCCTAATGCTTTGGGAGGAACCCATCTGAGATTTAATTATCAGGCAAAAAGCCACCCTAAAATGATAGCCTTACTTAAAAGCTATTCTAAAAACTTCCCAATTTTATTTCCTGAAGTAGCCAAGAGATGGGGCTACTTAATCTTACTTCCATTATATGCATCATTCAACTCCTGTCCCATTCGCAGAGCCTCCCTAATTGCACTGAATTGGAAAGATCATAAAAAACATAAGTGAATTGAGATGGTTTCTTTGGGATTCTGAAGTTTCATTCCTGAGAACACAGTGCCATCTTGCATGTGACCACGAGGTTCAAAGCTAAACACAACTCATCCATTTTTAAATATCTACTTTAGGCAAAATCAGAAGCATATAAAATTGAAATTCCCTAAAGGACCTAAGACACTGAGTCCTAAAATAAAGGTTGTTTCCTTACCCCCCCCCCAAAATGAACATTTTATGGTCAGTTCTTTTCATTATGTAACAGTCATACCATGTTTTGAAAAGTACATTGATAATCTTCTAGTTCTACCATGTTTATAAGGTTCATCTGATTTTGTGCTGTACTTCCAAGTGAAATGCATTTTCAACATATGAATATTTAGTCAACAATCAAAGCATTGCATCCTCTTGAGCTAATTCTAAAAGAACTACTAGAAGACCATGTGTGCAAGTGCACACAGCCTTTTAACACAAACATCCTAAAGAGACAGCTCTCAGCCGGATCCATATATCCTGTTTGTTTGACAAAGTATCTGCTTTTTATTGCAGCCTCAATTTCAATTTATAAAAATTATACTTTGGGCCTAGTCTCATTAAGTAAAACATCTGCATCCTACTCATTTTTATGTTTCTTTCTAAAGCAAACTATATAAACAGTGAATGAGTCACCTGAGAGCACATATGTCTGAGGTACAAAGATGGCCTCCATTAAAATGGCTCTCACTTGGGGCAGATTCATCGTTCCTTAGTTCAAGGAGCAAGAAATTGAGGATTTTTTATGAAAAAGCAAAATAAACTATTTGGACAACTTAGATAAGTAATTTTACTTCAAAAGTACAGCTATGAGGCACAACATTGTTTCCAGCCTCCCTTTGCTGTCCTGCTTCATATGACCACTGGCCTGCGTGGCTCTAAGGTTCACCATTTTCTGAATGAGTGGGTGTCAGTCACATGTTCTAAAGAGCACACTACAAGGAAGGTTGATGCACCGCCTCCGTGCCCAGCTGACACAAGGCGCCTCTGTTCTGAGTCATAATCTGCTCTTTAGTCAGTTCATTTCTCATTGTTGAGAGGGTTTTCAGTAGGATGAGAGAATACATTATAAGGAGAATGAAGGAAAACAAAGACAGGGGTCTTGGATTTGGGAAAGGCCCTGCTGGCCTAAGTGGAATATTCCTGTAATCTGGACCCCACCTCCATGCTGACTGAGCTGATCAGCCTCAAGTCCCCCATCTCTATCTCTCACCTACTTCAGGAAATAAAATTGGAAATCATACTGATGAATGCTTTCTGATCAAGACAGTTTCAGGAAACCAAACTAGGAAACCAAAAATATTTCCCTATTTCAGAACATGGAGTTCTGAGCAAGCTATCTGACCAGTACCTTCATTATATCCTATTTTTATTCTTATACAGAATTCATTTTTATTTTATAATTTATCTGTAAAACTTCCATTTGACCCAAGGAAGATTTGTATAATTTGGAGCATAAGCAATAGAAGATATTTAAGAATCACTTGATCAGTAGTAAGAGATTTGACTCAATGGCACCATACCTGCCTAGCAAGCGCAAGGTCTTGAGTTCAATCCCTGGGACCACAAAAACATGAATAACTTGATCAAATCAGTCTTCTCTCCTATTCCAAGCCCAAGTTTTTGTTCCATTTCAATAACAATCTGTACCACGCATTGCTTTTTAAATCTATGAGCTTTCTTAAGCTGGGCTTGTTCTAATAAGTTGCAAAATCAATTTGACGTGCTGATTTTTCTACCAACCATTAACACACATACACGTACACACACACACACACACACACACACGCTAAATTAAAACACTTTCTTCTATCTTTATACAACCTAAAGTCCTTGGGGATATTACTAGAATACCTGGCCCACGTTTTCTGAAATGTAATCAAATTAATGCTTAAGCTTCTATTTTTAAATCCTGGCACTGAACAGACATTAAATTTGGTTTGTATGGTAAACCGTTCAGTTAACTGATAGCCCTGTTGCAGTGGGCATCTCCACCAGTACACCAGTGGGACATCTAGGAGATGCCTCACAAGTGTAAGTAGCCCTCCTAGTTCCTTGTCTTTACATTTTCTCAACCCTGATTTGCAGACCCAGAACATCATGTATGACATGATTTCCGACCTAAACGAAAGGAGTGAAGACTTCGAGAAGAGGATCGTTACCCTGGAAACGAAGTTAGAGACACTGATCGGTAGCATCCACGCCCTCCCCGGGCTCATCAGCCAGACCATCAGACAGCAGCAGAGAGATTTCCTGGACGCACAGTTGGAGAACTATGACGAGCACGTCACCTACAATGCAGAGCGGTCGCGGTCCTCCTCCAGGAGGCGGCGGTCCTCCTCCACAGCGCCACCAACTTCATCAGAGAGTAGCTAGAAGAGAATAAGTTAACCACAAAATAAGACTTTTTGCCATCATATGGTCAATATTTTAGCTTTTATTGTAAAGCCCCTATGGTTCTAATCAGCGTTATCCGGGTTCTGATGTCAGAATCCTGGGAACCTGAACACTAAGTTTTAGGCCAAAATGAGTGAAAACTCTGTTTTTTTTCTTTCAGATGCACAGGGAATGCACCTATTATTGCTATATAGATTGTTCCTCCTGTAATTTCACTAACTTTTTATTCATGCACTTCAAACAAACTTTACTACTACATTATATGATATATAATAAAAAAGTTAATTTCTGCACATACTTGTTCGGTCACTTGACATTTCTAAAATTTCAACTCTGATGTACTTTTTAAGGTAACATGACCACCACTGAATGCGTGCTGATCATTCTGAACCAGCTTGAACAGAAATCTTTCTCTTCCTCACATCCTGTTCTCAAAGATTTTTGCTCGTTAGCATTCCAGTCACTCTGCTTACCGTTCTCTTTGATTGTATAGTCATCAGTCTTGTAATTCAGAAAATCAGCTTTTTCAGAACTTATACCAACAAGGGAGACAGATGCTTTCTAGAATTATTTTGTGCTTAGTTTACCAGCACATTTACATGAGCACAGTACCAGGGTGCTTCACTGTCTGTGAACACACTGCACAATGTTGCTTCTAAACAAGTGATTTTATATCTTCCATCCACTTACTATGAGCAACTCAGGCTACATGATCTGTAGGGTGTACGTAGGTGTGTTTCTGTGTACATGTTTACATACCTCAGCAGACTATGCATACAGAGAACTCAGCACATTACTCAGCATATGGTCCCCTCATGCTCTGGAATGACATTTGTGGTACAAGTAAATGGCATTTGGTACATTTCACAACTTTCTCACACTTGCCTCATGGATGGTTATGTCTGGTTTGTGTGAAAGGGAACAAAATAGTTATGACTATTTGTCATAACTACCTCTTTGCAAATTGATTGCAAACCTACCTCTTTGCAAATTGATTCTCAGAATCCGGTGGGTGTAAAAAGGCCATCCTGGGGTGAGTGCTGTGTGAGCTCTTTCACTGCAGGTGTTCCCAGAGTATGCAGCAAGATCCGATCTACAGCGGGCAGTGAGGGCCGTGTCAAGTGTCCTGACCCAGGTCCAAGCACAAACTGCATTGTTATAAAGCTGAAAAGTATTTCTTCATGTTCAGAACAGTATGTTTAAGCAGATTGTACCCTCCTTTGATACAGCTCCTTTGGCATGAACTTTAACACAATGCAACTTGCTAGCATTATCAAGTATTTTCTATAGCCCAAAGTAGAGTGGTGTATTTTTTCTACTTTCAGAGCTCAGTGGAAAAAAACTTTCACAAGTATTCTCCCTAAATGACATGAAAATCAAATGTTTCCTCTCAAGATCAAGGCTACAGAGGATAATTGTTTTGGGTACCTTAGAGTATACTAACAGTCCTTTGTGGCTGACGCTAAGGCTTGTTCACAAACATACAGGTACATACTGGATGAACACAAGTCCCAGGGAGTGTAGGAATGTATGAAAGAGAAACAGCCTAACTACTGCCTGAGTGGGTGCCGACTGCTAAGTTAAATGCCTGTCAAGATCATTCTTCATCACAATTTCTACTTCATAGGTGAAATTAAAATTTTCTTTTAGATATTTTGACTCAGATACAAGATGTGCAGATACTAGGTAAGTTTGGTGTAAACAGTCAATGTAAGGGAGAGGGATTTTGAAAAGAATTTTATCTTCTAGTTGTTAATTTTGCCTCAACTGTGGGCAAAGGAGAGATAATTAAGCTTAATTATTACCTTACTAATCAATTAGCATTATTTCCCCAGAATTCTAAGAGCCTAGAGTATGATGTGTAGTTCCTCTTTTGTAATGTAAGCATATTTTTAATTTTCTATTAATATGTTTTCAGTATGTATTGATTACATTCATCATGTGGTGTTGGCACATACAGCACATTTTATTTCATTCTGTATGACCTTCCCTTTTGAGAAAGGTAAAAAGAGAAAGTGAGTTTTTATTTAGATTTCATTACCTTGGTATCACTACAGACTTAACTGTAGCTCATTGGGATAAGATATTTTTTGATCCTTCAAAACTAATCCTACATTTCCCGTTTCCTTATGCAAAATATATGAAGAATAGTAAAAATACCTTTTGTTTCTGCCCTTCCTTAAAACGCCAGATGAGCACAGTGTGAGAGAAGAGGAGGGGCTTGTCCATTTCCAACTTCCTGGCCAGCGGTTTGCTGAATACACTCCAGCACACACAGCACAGCATGACCAAGCCTCCTCCCAAGAGGCTTGAAACAATAAGGCAGAATCCTCTCAGGTCTGCTTAGATGACTCCTGTTTGGGGGACAATAAGATGCCATTCTCTTACTTGTACTTCATTTCCCAAAATGTTCAGTAACAATTGATCTGTACCACTCTCTGTGGCCAGCAGAAACTATTTAACTTCCAGAAATGATTTATATAAAATAGCACCACCTTCCTCGATCTTCATTTCCCTGTTGAGCAGTGCCTAAGGTCGGCCAGTGGAGGAAGACCTCCGGCTCTTAAGCAAGCATGAAACAAATGTGAAGCAGATAGTAAGTTGTGGATGTTTCTTGGGCTTTCTCCATGGATTTAGGCTCTCTTTGTGACTGCCTTCCAAGTGAGTGTCCACTGAAGTCTCTGCAATAATCAGGTCATTAAGTTCCTCCAAAGACTGTGGTAATTGAAAGAAAAAGCTATTGGTTGATTACTGTGAACCTCAAGGGATGGGTTAAAATTTGACCTCCCTCCTATATTTGAGTCTTGTCCCATCTTGAGAAGCAGCATGATGGATTGGAGAGTTGGACATGGGGTTGGAGCTGAGCTCTGCCCCGCCAATAAATAGTCCACACATGTGCACAACCTTAGTCCCTCTGAGTTATGCCCATCTCCTGGTCTGTAAAGTAACTATGAAAGGTCACATCAGCAGTGCTCTGCAAAGCCTGGAATCTACCTCATCTCATGACGGTATTTTTCATTACTGTTTTCAGCATGAGGCAGCAAACATGAAACACCTCCATTATCTGCCTACCTTCTTAGAAGTTTTAACACCTGAGAATCGAAATTATAAATTCCTCCCCTCACCTATCTTTTACTCTTGAAACAAGTTACTGGACTCTGGATAAATTCATTTGTTTCCTGATCCTATCTCTGTTTTTAGTTTAATTTGCATATCACACACACTTTGTTGCTTTGTGATTCTGAAATACTCCAGTCTGTTGATAAATATGACAGACATGTGGAGGGCACAGCGGCATTAGGAAGGTTACCTAAGAGTTGGACTAAAGGACTCCATCGCTTTTCCACATCCAGGCCTGTAGGTTCTGGCCCTCCCTGATTTAAGTCACTGTAAGATGTACTGATGGGACTAGTGTGTTTTAACTTTCAAGAGTGAATAGAGTAAAAAAGAGAGTATTGAAATGGTGGTTCCACAAATAAAATCCTGGCAGGGATTATCAGAGTGGGGCACCATGGAATGAGGGGTAGGAGATGAGGAACTTCTCTGCCACAGCATCACCCCTGCCCACTTCCTGATATTTTTCATGGTATTTTTCAGTTTGTTAGACTATGGGTATGAGGGCGGCAGCCTGCCGAGGATATTTTCTACTATTGCAGTTAACTATGTCCTGAGTCAGTGAACCCCAAAATAGAAAATACAGATTACAGTTTCAAGACATTTTCCATTTCAATTTTGAAAAATACTTAGCAAACTGCCCAACACACTTTCTTCTCCAGTTTTGACTGCCTTGGCCCAATGCCTGTGCCTTCTGGATGGTTAGAGTACATGTGGAAACAGGAAATACTACCCAGGTGATGAGAAATTCCTGATATTGCTTTAGGACAACATCAGACTAAGATGGGGAGTATTTGCTCATTATAGAGTCTGCAGAAAAGCTAAGTAAAAACAGCCAGCGGTTAGCAGCATGTGCCTGGCAGAAGCTGAGCAGACAGACACCTTCTCCCCCATTTTCTCACTTGGAAACCTGCTTCCCCTGCCCCTCCTCAGAAAGGCACCATGAGAGTACAACCTGGATCTATGGGAGACACATTTAATCTTTTAATCCTTTCCCTGTCTATATCCATTTCACAGAGGAGGACGCTGAAGTGAATGTCCACTTAATTCTTACATGTATTCAACACTGGCAATAAATTCCTTTTTTTCAGAAAGTGAATCATCGATTATCTGGGGTATTTCATCCTGGATCCTCCTTCCCAACAAGCTTAGAAACAAAATTCTAATTCCTCTCGGTCATTCTCATCACTTAAAAAATATTTGAGGGCATTGAAAAGCTAGTACCTTCTGCTAGGCTAAAAAGAAAATGAAAATATTTGAGGACTTTGAATTAGTTCCCCTCAAAGGGCAAGTGCATGTATATGTACTGTGAGTGCTCTGTGGCAGCACACAGGAAAGAGCTGCATGAACTGTACACACCACATTGCACAGATTAAAAACAACACAGGAATCAAAACTCTCAAAAATGAACAAAACATGAGGACATAATTGTCCTTGGAGACAAGGAAAAGACAAATGAACAGAGTTCTCTTAATACAAACACATATTTCTAAAACTGGCTGAAGAATTGGTAGAAGTGTGAATGCAGAACAACCACAAAAGAGATAGAAATGTAGCAAAAGACTTAATAATCCTAACAGCATGCAAACCAGATGCACTGAAGTAAAAGGTAAGTTGCAATTTCTATAAACTTTTATTGGACATGAAAATAACAGAGTTAACCAACTTATATTACCAGAAACATGACCCTAAATCATAACCAAATCACAACAAAATTTAATATTAATTGGAATTTGTGAAATATCAGAAATAGGACAAATGGCATAAAAACCTGTTTACTGAAATACTAGCCAAGGCTTTCCAAATATGGTAAATGAATTCAACCTACAGACAAGTGAAGGATATGTAACTCCACATAGCCAGGACCAGAATAGCAACTCTCCATAACACATCATAGTCAAAATCCCAGAAGTCCAAATGGAGAAGAGAATCAAATGAATCACTATCAAAGCAAAACCCATTAAAATAACAGCAGACTTCCTAACACAGACCAAAAAGGGCAGGAAAGTGTGCAGTGAAATTCCTCAAGCCCTAAAAGAAAACAGTTTCCAACCCAAGCAGATACAACCTGAAAAACTCTCTTTCAAAACTGATGGAGAAATAGGACATTTTGAGGATAAAGATCACCTAAAGAAATTCAAGACTGTCAACCTGCACTCCAAAAAAATTCTCAAGGGTACCCTAAGAACAGACAACAAAGCCCAAAATGAAAAAATGTCTATTAGAAGAGACACCCCAGATAGAGTGAGCAGTTGAGTAAAGTAAAAGACACAGAATCATCAACAGAAAAGAAGGCAATGACAGGAATGAGCCAGTACCTATAAGAAATATCTCAACATGAACGCTCTCAACTTCCCAATCAGAAGGCGTAAACGAGCAGAATGGATCAAAAAACAAAATCCAGCAGTATGCTGTATACATGAAATACATTTCACCCGAAATAAACTTATAGACTAGAAATCAAAAGAATGAAAACAGTATCATGCCACAAGAGCCCAAAGAAAGCAGGTGAAGCTATTTTATATTCAAACTAAGTGGATTACAAGACCAAATTGATCAAAAGAGGTAAAGAAGAGAACAATCCAATAGGAAGAGGTAAAAATTATTAATATATATTCATTGAACAATGGTGCACCCAACTTCATAAAACAAGCACTCTTGCACATAAGAAATTAGATAAATGAGTTATTTTTAGAAAAAGGATGTAACTTGAGACCATAACGTTATGTGAGATAAATCCAACATACAAGTTTAAGTAGTACAAATTTGCTTTTATATGAGAAACCTCAAGTAAAAATAAAGAGCAAAACATAGACAGATAATAGGAAGTGGGGAGAGAGATCTTTCTCAAAGGGGAGAGGGATTGAGATGGAGGAAGCATGGAGGGAAAGTGGATGAGAAAAGAACTATGTTATATAGCTGTACCAAATCCTCAAAAGGGGAGTGAGCATTATGTAGTACACATGTGTACTAATAAACTAACATTAAGCTAGAGTTTAAGAACTCAATACTCTTATGAGAAAGGTCACAGTGAAACAGTAACAGAAACTTACTTGACAGAGTGTACCTATGGGATACTAAGTAGTAGGGAGACACCTGACCCAGTCTCATTTGTGAGAGAACAGAGGTGCCTGGCTCTCCTGTTACCACCCAGGTCTGGGCACAGCTCTGACCCGGCCAGTGCACACTCAAGATTCAGTGTTACTTTTCTACCTTTGGCAGGTTCAGATCCAAGCATCACACACACACACAAACACAATTCACAACCAGCTCTGTGTGTGTACGTGTGTTGTGTGTGTGTGTGTAGATTTTGAAGCCTGTCAGCCTTTTTTGTAGATGCAGAAAAAAGCAAGTCGTGATGGAAATGACAAACACTTGCTTTTCACAAAACCAGAAACTTTCTGACATAAAATATGAAGTGAAAGGACAGGAGAAAAATATTCATAATAATTTATGACAGAAATGTCACATATTCATAATAAGTAAATATACTAGGCAGTCATATATATATATATATATAAAATAGAAAATCTATATACATTCATTGTCTCCACATTTACATACAGAGGTAGTATATATATTTATATATCCAAATAGATATGCCTATAGGAAATGCAAAAATCTGGTAGAAAACCACAAAGACTTTCTATAAACACTCACAAAAGAAGTAATATGAGCAGGTAATAAATTCATGAAGGACACTGATGCTTCTAATAATCAGAAAAAATGCACAACAAGCAAGAAGGGTTTCAAACAATTTAGATCAAACTATTAAAATTTACAATGCATATATTTGCCCTGGTAAATTCTCAAAACTCTTTAAACCTAAAGAAATAGGAAAATAATCACTGTTTTTCTCTCTTGGGAGAAAAACAACTCAAACTCTGTTAGCAAGTAAAGCAGTCTGTAGCTACTGCTCCCTGAAGACCCATCTCTCTACACCAACAAATGCTCCTACTAGGACTTCCATTAGGAGAGGAAGGAAAAACATCAGAACACCTCTCCATGTTGGGCGCTTGGCATGGGCAGCTAAGTAGAAGCACAGGCACTGAGACAACTGAACCAAATTGAAGTGTTTTTCTACCGATCTTCTTTTCCCACCCAGACAATAGTAAGGAAAAGGTCAGTATTTCCCATCATCTGTTCAAACCTCTGTCAAGTACTCTCAACACTGGACAAGACAAGATGGAGATGTGCTTTCAGTAGGTACATGGAAGTACCACACAGTGAACATACTAATCTCACAGTCACGTCTCTTGGGCTTGCTTCCTTAATGAGTTTTTAGAAAGTACATGAACAAATCCAGCCAATGGTAATGTTAAGAGCAGAATTACTGAGGCAAACGACTGAACCCAAGGGCAGAATCTAAGGAACTGAGAGAATGAACCTATACTTTAAACTGGAAAGAGGAAAAAACTCAAATAGAGTTTCCCTCTCTGGTAAATATCCACACAATCTGTCCCTTAGTCTTTACTTTGAATTTTCGTTTTGTAATTCAATTCTAATTAGTACGTGTTTGGAGTACATGACGACGACCTTCATCATGGCCAGGTGGAGCATGGGCATTACACACCTTAAGTCTTTTACTTCATCTTCCCCTCTCCCTTTCCCTCCATCTCTTCGTTTTCTTCCTATTTGCAAAGAGCTGTCTACCTATCTCTTATTGTCTATCTTTATTGTGCTCTTTAAATTTATACTTTGACTTTCTCATGTAAGAGAAATCATGTACTCTTTAAGTTTGCTGGCAATTTTTCAATGGATCCATTCTTTTAATATTACTATTAGAGAAAAATTTAAATGATTTGAAATAGGGAATCCAATGAATAAACTGTTACAAACATAATTAGTAACTTTAAAGTGTGTGGAATTTTTAACATGACCCCATTAGAAAGATACTTAGGGCCTATTTGTTGAAAATGAACACAAACTGCACAGTATCACTAAGATCAGTAATGAAACAAGAATACCCTCTAACAAATAGAAGTGGCAAGCAATACCCTTAAACAAGGTCATTAGAGGTCTAAATATCATAATAAAAAGTGAAACTATCTTATCTCTTTCAAATTATATTACAGAATATTTTAGAAACTCCATAGAAATAATCATAGCATTAATTCAAATAATATAAAAATTCAACAAGTTAAAAGATAAAGTTTATTAAACCCTTGGTTTGTAAATTCATTCCACTTGTAATCCA
This sequence comes from Thryonomys swinderianus, assembly GCA_004025085.1. Taxonomy (NCBI): domain Eukaryota; kingdom Metazoa; phylum Chordata; class Mammalia; order Rodentia; family Thryonomyidae; genus Thryonomys; species Thryonomys swinderianus. The sequence continues at coordinate 18,530 of PVIC010010051.1, forward strand.
GACTCGTATGTCAAAGTAGTAAAGGAGAGAGGGCCAGTTGTGATCACATGATGTTGGCTGTGACGTACTACTCACACTGCATGATATCACCTCTTATGAAGTTTGAATTTCTTAAGAAATATTTATTTGCCTTGTAGGACACTCAGGGACCAAATTAAGGCTAATCCAAAGTTTGACTGTATATGAAAAATCAATAGTTTTTATATAATAATATTTAAAAACACCTAAATTAAAATTGTAAAAACTCTTGGAAATATACATAACAGATGGGCAAAACCTATATGAGAAATCTTTAGAGACACCTTGAGAAACATAAAACAGACTTCAAAAAATTGGAAAGCATCTCTTAATTGGGTAAGGTAACACCAGAAATTCATTCATTTAATGCAATACCAGTTTTTAAAAGTGGTTGAAAATAAAGCTAAGCAAGTTAAAACTAAAGTTCATATAGAAAGTATAACAACGAAATACTTGTCTTTTAAGAACTATAGCTGATAGTCTTTTTCCCAGGAAAAAAATAATGATACAAAACCTCTATTATTAAAACACTGTGGCTGTAGCACAGTAATATGCAAAAAGACCAGAGAAATAGAATTTAAAAATCCAAAACAAAGCCAAGTACATATAGACATTTATAATCTGATAAATGTAGCATTCCACATAATTGGAGCAAAGGTATATTTTTAATAAATGATCTGGAGAATGTGATAGTCATTTTAAAGAGATAAAATTAGATTTATACTTTACAGCATATACAAAATTAAATTCCCTCTGGATCAGAGAGGTAAATGTGAAAACTGAATTTGAACAAGTAACAAAAGACTACAATGAGTTTTTCTAACAACCTCTGTAGATAGAGGCTTCAGAGAAAGCATAGGTAACAACATTTTGATAAATTTGATTGAAAGGAACTTCTAAAATAGCAATGGAAGTCATGCTAAACAAAAATTCTTTTGGAAAAATATTTTCCATCCTTTAGATTAAAACTAAAATATCTGATAATTAAAGAATACTTAAAATTGAAAAAGAAAAGTTCTAAATTCTAACAGAAAATAGGAAAATGGCAGAAAGACAGGCATTTATGAAATGAAGATAAAACAATTGTTAAACATATAAAAAAAGGTAAAGTTAATTCATAGTGTAAGAAATATACATCAAAAACTACACAGGCATCCCATTTCTCTTGTACAGTGGATCCTTGAGGTATGGTGGCCTAACATGGGAACAACTTGGGTTATGATCAGAATTTTAACTTAAAAGCCAAGTCTTGATGTGAACTCTGGCTTCTTATGCTTCCAGATGGTCTCAGACACAGATTTAACCCTAAAGAGCTCTGGAAGGAACAGGACAGCATTCTTTCCTGTGTGTAGTGAACTGACAAATCCTGGACCAGTGTCTTTCTAAGGACACTGAGATCTGCCTGTGTACAGGGCAGCCTTGCAAGGCTGTGTTGAGGAGCCTGAGTCTTCATGGACCAACTTCAGTTACAGCCAGCCCTCAGGAATGCACTGCACTCTTAAGTCCAGGGTCCACTGTTCTACATTGGCAAAAACTGAAAGCTGATCCACTTTCCTGCACGATGAGTGAACAAGAAGCCCACAAGATTCTATCACATGAACCCTTAGCAGACAAAGCATATCAAATGCATGGCATGGAATCAAACTTGTTTGAGTTCATTTTTAATAATAATCTTCACCTTTAAAAGTCATGGTAGTATTTCATATCATCAAAATATTATGTCAATGAAAATATGGGTGGCAAAACCCTAAGACAGAATACAGACTAAATTCAACAAACCAAATTTCAAAGGCAAAATGAAACCACATCAAAATCTATATTGTGTGGAAGGAACAATTTTAGTAATTTTTATTTTGAACTAATCACAGATTCAAGAAAAGTTGCAAAAAATAATAATGGTTCCTTATATCCCCTATATACTCCACTTATACTTTATATAAGCACAATATAATTAGCAAGAGAAGGAAGTTAACATTGCACAAGAGGAACTAATTTACATTCTTCTAACTTAATAACCTAGGTATAAATAATAGGAAGAAAATATTCATAGGGAAAGGAGGGATAAGGATAAGTAAAAAAGGGAAGGAAAAAAATTTGATGCTAAAAGAAAAGGAAACAAAGCTTATGTATATAGGGGTGGAGGGATAAACTGGGGGGGGAGGGAAAAAATGAGAAGTCATGTTATGTACTGGTACAAATTCTCAATGTCAATTGTGATCATAATGTGTATATAAGATGTACCAATAAATCAATTTTTTAAAAAAAGAAATGCATTGGGCTGTTTTTTCCAGGATACTGGGTTAGCAATTCTAAAATGATTTTTTTGTGCATAGTAGGGGTTAACTGATAGGGTGGTGAGAGGGTAAACAGGTTTCCCTCAGTTGAAGAAGGGAGTCAGAAGCACAGCCTGAACATAAGTTGGGGAGAATCGCACCATGTTAGGTTGAAAGGTGGCATTAGCAGTGTGAATTTAAGAGACAAAACTGTGTTCATATGGACCCGTATGTGTGAATTTCCTTCCTCGTGCTGTCTGCTGAAAACCCCTGGAAGCAGTACAGACTCAAGCTGGTGCTCTGATCCCGAGTCCCTCAGGCCTTTCTCCTTGGAGAATGGCTGAGTCCAAGACTAGGACAGGAAGTAGAATTAACCATGAACATGTTCCTGCACCATCAACTAAGACTTTCAAACATGCTGAGGACAAACAAAAAGATTCAAAGCCAAGTGTGGGGGGCTTTCACTTGCCACGTATAAAATGATTCTGACCATTAAATAAATGAAATTGCTAACATAATCTATTGAGTAAGATAAGCATCCCTACATCTATGGTTAAAAATATAAATTATGGAAATCTAATCTCATAGTGGGTAAAATTTTACGGGAAATACAGTGTACATTCGTATCATCTTAAAAGTGCTCCTAATACATTTTTTACTTACAAAGGGTTAATGGTCATTTTATTTTTTAATAAATGGGGAAAATCTAGTGAACATAACCTTAGCCAAGGAAACAGAGATATCAACAGTTATGGGTACACACCAGTGCCACACACCTCCTGATTTGATGCAAAATTCCTACATCTCTTGAATGGCCTTCCTGCCAAAAAACCATAACACAAGTGTAAGAAAGAAAATGTCAACCTAAGTGACAGATCAGAAAGTTGATTTTTCAATAAAAACTCTACCATATATTCTTTTAAAATGTAAATGTTAGAAAAGACAAAGTACACATAAGGAAGTATCCTATACTGGAGATGGAACAGACCTGATGACCAAGTCCAATTTATCTGTCTGAATTAGGCCCTGGGTCAGGAGAAAAATAGCTACAAAAGACACCATAGAGTGACCAGCAGAACTCGAGTTAACACTAGGGGTTACATACTACTTTTGTATCAGTCTTCAACTAATCTTTTCATACTACAATATAGTTGGTAAACCTTTAAAAATGCTATTGCACCAATGGTCAGGTGAACTTCTAAATGATGGGGCTAACGGAAAGAAATACCAACCCCATCTCACACAGGCAAAACAAGAATCCCCAAAGCGAGCTTCCTTAAACTATATTGCTTCTTCTGTCTGCAAACTTATACCAATTCAAATAAAGCTCCTAGCAGTCACCTGGAAGACGTGTAGATGAAAAAGCACATGGAAACACCAAGAGGTCAGACGTTTATAGCTAATGAAGAATGAGCCCTGTTCTCTGCTCCTTTTCTGGGCTAAGCCTCTAAGAAACAGAGTTTTAGCACAGAGGATATGGATAAACTCAGGGAGACAGCGAGTTCCTAGACTTTCCCGCATCTGTCATAGTATAGAAACAGACAGACTGTTTGCATGTTGTGTGGAAGCAGATAGTTTGACACAATCTCATAATGCTCTTCACACCATACTTTGGCAAAGGAGTAGCACAATGATCTACATGCCAGACCCAAGCAAAGCTTTCCAGAGCCAGATTCCTGTAGGAAGCAGCACGGGGCTCTCTGTGTGACAAACACACTGACCTGCGGCTGCAGGTTTCGTCCAGAGGTTAAATAGGAGAAAGAACATAGAGGACCCTCCGTAAAACAATCACAAGACAAAGTGAGGCCATCTCAGCAGGTTCTAGACTAGATAACCAGGCCAAGAAACCTACCTGTCTGTGTGTCTATCTGTCTATGTCTGATGCCATAACTACACACAAGGCCTGGGAAGTTGAAACACAACTCTGGTTACATTCCAAGATCTATGGTTGGGGTATGATTTGTCCTCTCCAGAGCTTATGTTGAGATATAATTGCCAGTGATGGAGAGTAGAGCCTTTCTTAGGCAGAGCATTGCTATGAGCTAGGAAGCCCCTTGTGTTTTGTCTTTTCTGTGTGAACCACTTTCATCCTATTCTAGAAGCAATATACCAGATGTGGCTGTCCAATCATGAACCTCCCATCTCCAAAACAGCAAGCCAGAATATACTTCTCTTTTTTATAAATTATCCAATCCCAGCTGTTTGGCTACTGTAAAGGGAAATGGATTAAGACACTAAGGAACTTTAAGCAGACTGAAATTCTAGTTCTGAAAACTGAAATTCCTATGCATCACATAACTCTATGCCATTTGAAGCAAAACTCTAAAAAGGAGACCTGTGTAATAATTTGAAGGCCTTACATTTGCATCAGAGATTGTCACTATGTTTTTGTCCAAAAATGTCCAAAAGACATTATTGATATTATATAAAAGAAGGTTTGCTTGTGGTTAATACAGAGGTAGAATTGATATACCACATGGCCATCAAAGGATAAATGTACCAAAAATAATGTTAATATTACGTATAAATATTTATGTTGAATGCAGTTTTTGCTTGCACATTTTATCTTTCCTCAGTATTACTCTCTCAGTAATAGTAAATTAGTGAAGGAGTTCATTCTTCCTCATCCCAGTAATTATTGGATTAGATATAAATTCCAATTTCAATGTCACTGTAACTTGAAATTTACTATCAGTGATCAAAATAGTTTTGCAATTATTTGTAACATCTTACTAAATTGGTACTTAAAGTTTTCATGCTTGCAACATACATTGTGAATTGATTTTCCTACATTAGCCAATTAGGAATAATTTTTAATACTGTTTTATGTAACAATTGCATGAGTAAGTCTGAGATCAACAGAATTATTACCTTTGCATTGATTTAAGTGAAAATAAGAATGAATAAATGAACATTTCTCCAAAATCTTTACTATCAAATGTAACAAGTCATATAATTTTAACATCATCTGCTATGTTTCTTTAGTAATTATAATTTGAGTTTCCTTTGCTGTATAGTTTCAACTGTTTAATTTATAAATGTGCTATAGTTTTATATTTATACAAGAATCATAAATGTAATTTATTTCTAGCTTATATTTATACATATTTAGATAATAATAAAATGAGATTAATTGTTTATGAAAGCTTAAAATTTCATTTGTCACTTAAATTTAAGAATTTACTAGACCATTAGTGACACAAATCTTATCCTCATGCACTGGTCTTGTACCACAAAGAAGTAGTTAGTACAACATGAAACACAAATTATTGTCATTCTTAAAAACAAATGCATCAGTTTTAACAATAAATACTCTTTATGGCATATATTTTTATCTATGTGACATAAAAGTGTATCACAACCCCAGAACTGAGCACTACAGGATTATATTTTATCTTTTATAGATTAGAAATAAATATAGCACACAAGGTAGATTAAGGGACTCTTACAGTCCCACAGAGACCAGTGAGTCAGTGGGGTCAAATCCAGCCGATTCTAAAGGCCATTCATTCAACACCTGTACTATGTTTTCCTAACACATTTTTACTCATTCTTGCTGCTTCTCCTACTCATTGTTCAAGCAATCACCCAAAAAAGCCCCTTATCGTGTTTCTTTGGTTCTGTATTTATTTTCAGTGAAACAGTACAGTCTCCACCTTTCTTTTCGCAGTCTCCAACCTATTTCAGGTCCTTATATTTTTCCGGGTCTGCTGAAAAATTCCCCTATTATTCATATTCCGATGTATTCCCATCCCCAAGTACTACGTTCCAGTGCCAGATCCTCAGAATGACTGTGAGTCAGGATGCACTCTGAAAACCTGCCTACATGATCCACCAAAAATTATTTCCATGGTTTAAAACATTCCTTGTGGCTTCTCAATTTGTGTGCCTATGGGTTAGATGTACAGTTTCTAGTTTTAGATAATCTTCCTTTGGATGTCAGGTCTTGAGTTATTTCCTTTCAGGGAGGCTTGTGTAGCTTTCGGTCCTCCAGGGAGCATTCTTACACACACAAGTCTCTTTCCGGTTCCCTTCCATCAGTATCACCATGACGTGGCTTTCTTCTTCAGCCAGACCAAGTATAATCGACTCCCTCTGAAATTCTTTCTGGTTGCTTTGGAGTGGCTCCCTCTAGATATTAACAGTGAATAGGAAACGTAAATCTGAGCATGGAGGTGCAAGGCTATAATCCTAACATTCTGGGAAGTCACAAGCAAGAGTCCAGCCTGGGTAACATAGTAACTTAGGGAAATCCTGCCTTAAGAATAAAAAGCATGGAACAAAGATGGAGCTCAATGTGAAAGCCTTGGGTTTAATCCCCAGTACCAAAATAAATAAATAAACAAATAAACAAACAAACCATATTATACACACACACACACATAAAAAAAATTTCCACCTCTTTCATCATCTAATAGAAGTATTGGTAAGTTTCCTTGAGTTATACTCTATAACCAGAGGTTCTGCAGTTTCTTTCCATGATTCACTTTCTCAGTGGCCTGTCTCATTCGTTTGGTAGACTCATTAGTTAATTTCACTCCCAAAACACTCCCTACCCAAATTCCTCATCCTGGAAGTTCTAAAGTCCCAAGCAAACCAACAGATTCTGGATTGAGTATTCACTAATGAAGCACAGGTGAAAAGTACTGAAAACTATATTCTGGTCCAGAAAGAATACACTTATGCTATTTATGACCTTCCATGATTTTTGTTTCAGATACTATACTTTCTGTTCTTTGCCTTTATTCAGTGTATTCTTTGGAATTCCCTTCATGATTCCTCTTAGGCTTCAAAATCCTGCCTCTCCTCCGGGGCTCAGTGCAAACATCACCTCCTTGGTAACCTTCATTACTGAATCCAGATGAAAATAATGCTCCTCACCTTAGGCTCACAAATTTCTTCAAAGGGCTTAACATACTCTGCCTTCTCCAGTTGAGAACACAAAACATTCTGCTTGCACAGGGCCTTGTTTGGCCATCTATGAGCTACCAGTTAGGTGCCCTTGAATATATGTTATCTGATCAAAAACTGGTTGGTTTTCAAGGTACTGTCCTAGCACAGATTCTCCATTCTGAGTAAAAAACGAACAAAACAAAAACAAACTTGCAGTATTTCTTCTCAGCCTCACTGTGAGCTCTTAGTGTCCTGTGGTGCCATCCGGAGTCGTGTGATCTCCGCTCAGAGCGGATGTGGAGCAACTTGCTTGGCCCGCTGAGTGCAGCCCAACCACACTGGCCAAGCTCAAGGTATTTGCTTTCAAACACTTAACATTTGCTTTGTGTTACCCTTTTATTAGGAAGATTAAAACTGAAAGGGAAGCAAGGGAGGCAGAGCTTTCTTCTTTTCTTTCGGCAAGAACAGCTTGTTTCCATGACATTTATACAGCGAGCTTTTTCTAAATGACAAGCAGATTGTTAGAAGATGTTATTTTCTGTCTCTTTGCTTTGGATCTTCACTTAGTGGGTGTAATGTAAGAGAGACAGCCTCACGAGGAGGGTGACTGTCAGGTATATAGATCTTGCTGGGGGTTGGAGGGAGTGTTTACTGAATATGTTTCTGTGGGGGTTGCTATAGCAGCAGCCTAACAGATTCTGGCTAGAAATTGTAAGATGTATTAGCATTGTTGCTTATCTTTTCTTTCTTTCTTTTTTTTACCTAGAGTAACATTTTGCAGACATAAGTATCTGCTCTTTTTAGTTGTTCTTCTCAGTGATGAAAACCAAATGCTGTGGCAGCAGAAGACATACACATGGCCATGAAATGGCTGTTCCATGTGGATCTAGCCTTGGCTGTGCAGGGAAGAGGTCAGTCTTAGAGGTGCCCAATGCAACATCCTCTCCCTGCTGCTGACCACGAAGCTGACACTATGGGAGAAGGCACAGGCCTCTTCAGCACTGCCCTCGGCCATGGGCAGCATCAGGTCACATCGGCACACTCTGGGCTGGATGCAACCTGCTGTCCTCATCCTTCTCTGGAGGAACTCTGGGGACTGGCTCTGCTCTCCACCAGGCCTCTCTTCTTTCCCCAAACTCCCGGGCCAGCTCCTTGTTACCTCCCTGGGTTAGGCCTCCCCCTGCTTTCCTAGGTTTCTGCAATATGCCCTAAAGCCATTCAGTCCACGGCACTGCTTTCCCATGTGGGCAACTCCTTCTACAAAACAAACTTATTATGTCGCTCCACTATGTAACTAACTCCACTGCCTCTCTAGTCCTGATAAATTCTAAATTCTTTTCACTAATGCAGACGACTCACAGATAATTCCAAGAGTGCTTCCCTTAGTTTTCCATCAACACCCTACCACAGCTTTCTATTCCAGATTTCTTCTGTGCCTGGAATTACCACTATCAAAAGTTGAAAGGAGACTCTTCTGCTTCAAGATCTGTATTTGTTCTGAAGTGCTTTTAAAAATTATTTTGAGCTTGAGTGGCTTCAAACAGCATATACTGTCCAAATTACCACAGGCATTTTTAATATTCTACCTACCTAATTCCATTCTGCATATTTATATCACAGATCTACTCCTAAAGGCATTTGAGTGTATACCTCTTGAGGATAAATGCCTGCATTACCTTCCTGACAATTACCCACATCCTTCATGATCTAGAAAAAATATCACAGTCAACTGAAAACATGTCACAGCCTACCTAGGAAGGGTGAACTGCTCTATTTGCTGGTCCCTTGTACACGATATTCTTTCCTTTGCAATAGTGTTGATGAAACTATTATAATTATTCTTATAATATGTCCCTCTACTTGATCTTAAAAGTTTCAGAGTCCACAAGGGTAGTGATGTAGGGCTGTGATCCCAGCTACTCAGGAGCTGAAGCAAGAGGATGGTGAGGTAAAGGCCATTCTGGGAAATATAGTAAGACTCTATCTCAAAACCAAAACCAAAGCCAAAATATTTCTAGAAACACACTGTCTGCCAGAGTGCTGGGCAGGGTAAAAATCAGTCAGATAAGTAATCTCAATTTTACAATTGAAAAAGCCAGATAAAGACAAACATCACAAGTTGAATCCTGCTCTTTTAACTCAGAAACTTAAAAATCTGCACATTAGTGGATATGTCCTAAAGGGGCATAGTTTTTTTGTTTTGTTTTGTTTTTAGCTCCAATTAACTTCTTCCCTGTGCATAGCCAAGTCCTTGCACAGTGAGATATCACAGCTACAACACTAACTCCAAGAGACATTCCTAATGGAGACATGAGCAACAAAATATAAATGCTCCTTCACCATCTTTTAAGTAGCATCTCATGACAGCCTGGCTGTAGGTACATCCACTGTGCCTCTGCAAGCAACAGAGAGAAGCCATGATGAAAAAGTAAGTCATAAGATCTGGTAGATAGTTCTAAGAAAAGAATTAGGGATACCTAAAGAAGAAAGAAAACGGGAAAGGAGTGAAAAGACAGGAGGAAGAAAAGGGGAAAGAGTATCTACTGCACAATGTAGGACTTAAAGAGTATCATGGCCCAAGACAATGTTTTAGAAATTTTGCAGCATATGAAGTTATTTCTTTTCCCAACTCAACTGTCTTCTGAAGGTTTTCTTGTAGACTTCACAAATTCTCCAAACCTCAAGAGTCAGATGTGTGCTTATTTATAATATGTTACTTTGTTATGTAAAATAACAGTGTGAAGGTTTGGAGGCATTTGTTATTATATTTATTTTATTTCAATATCTATTCTATTTTCAGCCCAGCTCATGGGTTATTTTATCAGATATTAAATCATAGAATGAGAGCAATTACTTGAATGAGTTGCTTCCAAAAGGAGAAAAGAAGTTATATACTTCTTTCCCCAGAGTTAAACAGGAGTCATCTAAAGATAAAAAAGAGGAGGTAGGACCCTGTGTGATGCTAAGAAATCAATTTATAAAAGAAAAAGTCTTTGAGTGATGACTGAAAATCTCAGCCATGAAGAAGAAAGAAGTTCATTCTGCTGTATTATTGGATTTACAGCAAACATTTCATTTCCCTGCTTATCTGCCCCCACCCTCCAGTTGAAATGAGCCGAAAAAGAAATGGCTCCTGAAAGTCTACAGAGGTGGTAAAGTCTTCACTCCTGCACACGATCATCACTATTCATCCCACCAACATTTTCCAAACACTCACTTTTGAATCCAGTAAAAATCAAAACAGAAACATTCCCATCCTAGTGCTTCCTGAAGCCTTTCCTTTGGTAACTAATTTGTATTTTTCCTGTGCACATCAGATAGCATATCGTGACTGCTTAATGAAGAAACACCTTCTTATAACTGAAACAGAGCGGTGCATTCCTAGAAGCCACTCAAAGAAGTGAGGAGAAACACTGTGGAAAACAAGCAGCCTCTGACAGCCAAGAGCTGACCAATATCCAGTTAGACATGAAGCAGTTTAGACCTAGTATGACTCCTCGGGGCATTCACTCTTTCAGAGGCTCTAATTTGTCACATACACCATGGGATTGCATTGGAGGATTGATATTGTGTTGAGATGTTCATTTTTATGGAGTTAATTGATAGGTCCAATTACATCTTAAAATTCAAGTATTTCTTTAGAAATTGAGAACCTGATTAAAAACATATATGAAAATGGAGGGACCTAATAGAGTGAAAATAGCCTTGAAAAAGAAGGGTACCAGAAGAAACAAACTTCCTGATTTCAAGGCTTATTAGAAATAACTATAAATTGGTATAAAGTTTTTGTGTGGTACCAGGGGTCAAATTCATGACCTTGCACTTGCAAGGAAAGCAGCAGCACCACTGCACTCAATCCCTGGCCCAATATTGGTATAATTATATAAAAAGCAAAACAGAAAGGAAAAGAACAGAGTTCATAAATAAATACTAGATATACCTATGAGGACATAAATACACAGAGAATATACATACTATCCCACATTGGTGTGTACAGAGCACCAAAATAGTTAAGTGAGGAAAGGATAAGTACTGAATAAGTGATATCCATACCTAAAAAAGTAAAATTGACCCTTATTTTACTTCATATGCAATAATATGGCAGACAATGATCATACACCAAAACATAATAAATGAAGCTACCAAGCAAGTAGAAGAGAATAGAACATACATATTTTTGTACTTTAGGGTAGACAAAGACAAGATATGAAATGAAATAATCACAAAACAAAAACAAAATATCTAGGAATCAATCTAATAAAGGAAGTGAAAGATCTCTACTCTGAAAACTACAACACACTGAAAAAGGAGATTGAAAAGAATATCAGAAAATGGAAAGACATCCCTTGTTCCTGGGTAGGAAGAACAAATATCAAAATGGCTATATTCCCATAACTACTATACAGATTCAATTCAATCCCAATTGGAATTCCAACAGCATATTTCACAGATCCAGAAAATATAATCCAAAAATTCATCTGGAACCAGAAGACACCTAGAATAGCAAAAGCAATTTTAGGTAACAAAGACATGACAGAGGGTATCACGATTCCCAGCATGACACTATACTACAAAGGCACTGTAATAAAAAAAAAAAACACCATGGTACTAGCAAAGTAATAGACCCAAGTATCAGTGGAACAGATTAGAAGATCCAGAAACTACTCCAGATAGACTAAGCCACCTCATCTTTGACAAAGGAGCCAAATAGCCACAATAGAGCAAAGATAGCCTTTTTAACAAACGGTGCTAGAAAAACTAGGTTTCAACTTGCCAAAGACTAAAGCGAGGGCTATCTCTCTCACCATTTACTAAACTAAAATCAAAGTGGAGTAGAGACTTAAATATTAAAGCAGAAACTCTAAACCTACTGCAAAACAGGTTAGGTAGAACTCTCAGAGATATCAATTTAGGGAAAGACTTTATGAACAAAACTTTGACAGTTTGAGAACTAGCAGAAGGAATCAACAACTGGGATCTTACCTTACTAAAAAGCTTCTGCACAGCAGAAGAGACCATCAGTAGAGTGAAAAACTAACAAACAGTGCGGGGAAAAAACATTTTATTAACTGTTTCTCAGATAAAGGACTACTGTCTAGAATATGTAAAGATCTTAAAAAATCAGCCCTCCCAAACTTAAAGGTGCAATCAAAAAATGGGCATCTGAAATGAACAGACACTTTTCAGAGGAAGAAATAAAAACAGCTAAGAAGCATAGGAAGAAATGTTCCACATCCTTGTCATTCAAGTGATGCAGATGAAAACACTGAGATTCCAACTCACTCCACAAAGAATGGCTGCTATCATGAAATCAACAAAATGCTGGTGAGGCTACCGGAAGGAAGGAACCCTTCTCCATCAGTGTGAATGTAGATTGGTGCAACCACTGTGGAGATCCGAGTGGAGATGTCTCAAAAAACTAAGATTAGAGGTCCCATTTAATTCTACTATTTCCCCTTCAGGACATATGTATACCCATGTTTATAGCAGCTCAGTTTGTGATAGCTAAACCTTGGAAACAACCCACATACCCATCAACTAGAGACTGAATAAAGACTTTTTAATGGAATATTATTCTGTCATGAAGAATAATAAATGTGAGTCATTTAACTCAAATGGACATACCTTGGGGACACACTTATAGAATCCATACTGGGTATGACTCTCTCTATAAAGGGAAAAGTTAATCCTGGATGAAAACCAGGTCAGTGGTTGATAGAGGCAGAAAAGGAGGAAGAAGAGGAACTGACTGCCAAAGGTATCTTGGCAGGGATATCAGGGGAGGGGAGAGATCTTACTGGGTGAAGGAAACACTTTATAACATGACTGGGGAGGTGGCTTTCAGTACATAAGGCATGACTGAAATATGTGGTGAATATTTAAATTTTAGGAACACTACTACAGTAAAACATTAATCTCCCTCTAAATACTCTTCCTCTCTTTGAATGCAATTGTTCCACTGTTCTTGTCACTTTCTGAGGCAGCTCTGGGAATTCTCTTTCACAATTATTTTTTAGTTGTACTCATGTGGCTTCCTTAATTTGCTGTACTCATTCAGTAAGTTTATTTTTCCTGGTCATTTGGACTTCAGGGAAAAATCAGAAGTCACAGGGTACCAGATCCAGTGAGCAAGATGGATAAAAGCACGCTGTGAGGTTTTTGGGAGCCTGCCATTTTCCAGTACTCCTTGAAATTGTTATCATGTCTTGTAAACACGCTCACAAAGAGCATTTGTTCTGATCCACCTTGACTTGGGATCAGCACGAGTCTGCTTCAGTGTCAAGCTCAAGGCAAGGGGGATGCTTTTTAAGGGGATTAACGTCCACAGGTCCTCTGTTATGATAAATTTTTTAAAATCTCAATGTTTATTGTATATTTTGATCTTGCTTCATAATCGGGGATCAATTTAATAAAACTGCACCCTTAAAATGGGTATGCTTCACTGTGTATATATAAATTATACTGTTTCATGTCTAAAAAAAGTAACCACAGACAGCTCAACCTAACATTATAGTTGAGGAAATAAATTCACCAGCTTTCAGTGTTAAAAGTAAGTAGAACGTGTCTCACTAACTCCTGAACTCCCAGTCAGTACAGCTCAGTAAGCTGGTTAGGCAAGACTCAGGCTGAGCCAAAATAAAATTGGACAAGGGCTACCAATGTAACTCAGTGGTGCCGCGCCTGCCTCTCAAGCACAAGGTCTTGAGTTGGATTCCCTGGTACACCACTAAAATGTCAAAAAATAAAATAAAGGTAGATCAAAGCAAATGTTCCTCATTCATGTTGAGTTAAATAACAGCAAATAAACTAGGGTGCTGTTTAATTTTTTACAATGCCAAGTGACTTGGAGGTTTAAATTTTTTTTTTTTTTGCCAGTGTTACATATGTTCCTTCAGGGGTCTAACTAACTTGCACTGCTGGGGATCCAATGCCATTCTCAGAGAATGCATCAGTAGAGATTTTACTTGTTGTGCTACACATTTTTTTAAGCTTATGGACAAAAGAAAACGTCACTCGTATGCAGAGGAAATGAACTGCAGTTTCATGGACTGATTATTAAGCCTGCATTTGCTGTTGGTGTATTTCTTTACTGCATTTTTTATTAGCAAGTGTGAAGAGCCTTAGAACTATTTAGATTTTAATGTCACTTTTGGTACCTTCATAAAATGAGCATTTTTGGGTACTTCAATGCCCAAACTAGTTGACAGCTGCTGGTACCATATTTAAAAACTGTCTAAATGAATTATTCTTCTACCATGACCATTCTGATGCTGTGGTTAAGAAGAAATTAGCTGTTCTGTTCAATCATACCTAAGGTAAAGATCAACTGACTCGCTAATTTCTATTGAGGCAATTAGAAAGAATCCAATGCCTTGAAAAATATTGAACAAAAATTAACTATTATTGAGAATCTTCTGTGTCTAACACTTTCCTGTATTTCAGGTCCAAAAATAAATGAGACATGGTCCCACACATAGAAAATACACCTGAGTTCCTTCAGAATTCACAGAGAAATGGATCGGAATAATGCTAGATATAATCCCCATGCCTTTGTATCTGTATACAAAAAAATAAGTTAATTATTACAAGTGCTTCAGTGTCCATCCAGACACACACAGTGATACTGATCTGGTAAAAACACTGAACTAAATATCAGGTGATACTAACCAACGGGTCCTGTCAGTTTATTCTCCCATCATGAGTCCATCCTTCCCTTCCTGGCAGAATCTGCACTATTTAGAAAGAGTAGCATTTTACTTAAAAGAGTGGCACTGAGGAGATATTACATTAACAGGGCCAAACCAATTAGATTTCAATTCTAATCAGTCAACCACTGACAAGTTGGAAGTTGTGGTTCTTTATCTTTTCTGGTTCATAGATCCTTTTGAGCATTAGAAGAGAACTATCTTTACCAGAGATAAATTTACATAATATAGCAGCATGTATAATATTTGAGACAGTACCCTAGAGCTTATTTCCTTTTCATATAGTAAGATCTTCATATCAAAATTTTTTAAAATTGTAAGTATTTCCCTGGAATACTGATAATTTACTATTTAACTTTCTAACATATATTTAGAATCTAATTTAACCTGAGTCTACCCTCATCTTATTTTTTGAATAAAAGAGACCCTGCAAGGTTAATATCCAAATTACATTGGCTTAATGACAATTCTACCACTAGCAAGCTGTGACTGCAGTCACCTAAGTCTCCTGGGCTTTGGTTCCAGATCAGTAAATTAAGAAAGCTGAATAAAGACTTCTAAAGTTCCTTATGGTTCTGAAATCCTCAGTTCTAAAGCACTAGAGTTTCCCATATGGGGAAAAGAAGAATATGTGAGAGGTAAATAATGACTTTACAATCTGTTAAGAAGGGAAGGCGCTATTAATAAAATTAATGAAGTTCTGAAACTGACTTGAGTAAACTATTTGCTGTTAGTTGCAGGAGTCCAAAACTCAGATCTTACCTTAAGGGTTTATCCTTTGTTGGGACTTTGAGCTTCCAATGTGTGAAAAGCGAAATAAATTCTCTTCCTACTGGCCATGTGACTTTGAACACTATTTAAATATTATGATAGCCAGGCGTGGTGGCTCCCACCTGTAATCCGAGCACTCGGGAGTCAGAGGCAGAAGGATTGCTGAGTTCGAGGCTTACCTGGGCTCCATAGTGAGCTCAAGGCCAGCCTGAACTACAAAGTGAGACCCTGTCTCAAAAAAAAAATATTATGATTAATGATTATCCCATCACCCCAAACTATTTCTGATTCCCACATTCATAACATAGAATATCTAAGGAAATAAGACATAGACAAGAATAGACATAAGAACTTATGGTAGTATCTAAAGTTCCTTTTTCCTCAAGACTAAGATTTTTTCTTAACATGCATTCATGGAAATATACTGTTAGATCCATCTTTCCAAAATCCATCTCATATACTTTTATTTCCCATCCCAGAATGTACAAAAAGCCTGCTGGATTCAAATGACAATTTTTTTCCTTTTTCTCTCGAAAACAATCTATTTTAGACAAATTAGCCAGTGCTTCTGACTTTTCCAAAGTTGGCTTCTTCCATATCATTCCCAGGTAAATATCTATTCTCTCCATCAAAATCTGATTCAACACAGAGTTCTTGTTCTAGGACATGGAAGTACCATCCCAAGTTTGAGTTCTGTAGAATGGGTCAAAGACTGACATCAAAGTTTACTCTCTGTTACACTGGAATTTAATACGAAAAACATTTCAAAAATGTAACTGAAAAATCTCTAGTTATTTGGAGCTTATGAAAACATAGCTAAATAAATGAATCAAAAATAAATAACAAAAAATCATATTTGGTATTGAAAATTCAAAAAAGATGAAATAAAACAAAATGAAATAAGATTTTAAAAAGTAAATTTGTAAGCTATAAAGCTCTTAGAAGGGAAATTATGATTTACCATTTATAACCTTATAATCTTTTTATATATTAACAATTATTACTAGTAAGAAAAGATGTAAAATCAATGTTACTTGTATCTATGTTAAGAAATTAGACAAAAAATTTAGAGAAAGTCAAACTTAGGGATAAGAGGAAATGCTACAGAAAAGGGTAGAATGAAATGAAGTAAGAAATCAAAATCCCAGTGAAGAGAACCAAAGTTCAAAGATAGTCCTTTGAAAACACTAGCCAAATGGGTAAACTCATGGTGAAAAACATCTAAATAGAGAGAAGGGAAAAATAAGCAATATAGAGGATTGAGAAAGGAGGGTACAGGTCAGATACTATAAACATTAAAAAATAAGAATGCTATGAAAAAAATTTTACCAATATAAAAATAAAACAAAATCATATTCCAATGAAATAGAAAATGTATACAACTCTATGTTATTAAAACTGGCATGATAATATAGAGAAAAACAATATATTACAACTCCTAGAAAACTGAATCTACAATTGGAAATATATCTATGAAGAAAAATCCACGCCAGAGGGCTTTATCCTTTAATTTGCTAAGTATTTAAGGGAAAATTACCTCCAATCTTAATTTTTTCCAGAGAATAGAACAAGAGAAAAAATTTTCCAGGCTTTTAACTGTGTTGGTATTACCTCAATTCCAAAAGCTTTGTAACTTAAGGGAAGAAAAATTACAGGTTAGGGTTAGACTCACAGGAAAGATTATAAAAGTATCAAATTCAACAATTTATAAAAGGATAATATGTCATGAAGAGTATGATCTTATCTAGAAAATAAAATGTGGTTCAACAATTGAAAGCATTGTAATTCATTTCATTAGCAGAAAAAGAGGAAAAACTTATGATCATCTCAACTGAGGCAGATGAAACCCTGGATGAAATTCAACCACTTTTTGCATTAATTATTTAAAAACTACCAGCAAAATAAGGACAAAGGAGAAATTTCTTGATCTGAAAATGAAAAACACATACCCAGACAAACACACTTAAAGCAAAGTCATACCTAATAGAAAAATGTTGCTAATTATCCTTAAGAGATTAGGAAAGGGTATAGGAATGCCCACTACACACACACACACACACACACACACACACACACACACACACACACTTCTTTGCTTTTGCTCCTCCTCTTTGAGATCCTGGGGTTAAACCAGTACAGGGAAGACAGCCTTCTGAAGTCTTTGGGGTGTCACCAGACTGATACATACTTATCTCCTTGCCAGTACTTCCTTGTCTCTCTACTTACAGGACCCTCCAGGTAGCTAGTGGCTGAAACTGGTTTACTGACCCTCCACAGTCAGACCTGTGGCTAAAACCTCTGGTAACACTTTGAAGATCAGCATCAACCATTTCTCCTCACTGTTATCTGTAGTTCGCAATCTCACTCAAAATCTACAAAGACAGAGCCGGGTGTGGTGGCTCACACCTGTAATCCCAGCACTCAGGAGGCAGGAGGATTGCTGCGTTTGAGGCTTGCCTGGGCTACATAGTGAGTTTAGGGCCAGCCTAAACTACAAAGCGAGACCCTGTCTCAAAAAAAAAAAAAAAAATCTACAAAGACAGAATCTTTTGCAAATGGAATGAGAGGATGTGGAGAGGGAAGGGAAGTAACAGGAACTAGGATCTGTTATGTACATGAATCAACTCTTCTATGAATATAATGATTACATACTAAAGTGTGCTAATAATATTTTTTAATTAAAATAAAATTCAAGTAGACATTTCTTGGGACAAGCCAAGTTTAAGATTTATACGAACCTTTAAAAAATGTCAAGAATACTATAGATACTCCTGAGGAAAACCCAGAAGAGATTATTTTATCAGATTTCAATTTTTTCAACAACAAAACAATAGAGCATATAAAAGATGGTGTTGTGAAGACTGTCATAATCTGTGTGACAAAAAGCCACCTATAAATAATGACCATAAAAAAGCATTTCCGTAATAATTATTTTTCCCCCATGGAACTGTTATTTATTTTTAAATTTTAAAATCATTATATAGGTACATTTTATATACACATCATGATCACACTCAACACTGAGAATTTATACCAGTATATGAAACAATTTAACTCTCATTTTTCCCTTTCCCCTACTCACCCTAAAACCCCCACCCCTATATATATAAATTTCCTTTTTTTTTACCATCACAATTTTTTCTTTCCCATTAGTAATCTACATTAAAACAAGAAATTATGCTCATTACAGGGTACTATTACAACAATGGGAAGGCAAGAGAAAAGAGAGTGAACATTTATCATGTGGACTTATGAGCAACAAACATTCATTTTCTGAGTTTTTAAAGTGAGTTCCAGGGAGTAAGAAAAACTGACATTGCAATAGAACAATAAAGGTGCGTGAATAGGATCTTCACAATAGAAAACAGACAAATGGAGAATATATATTTGAAAATGAGTATATATTTTAATAGTCCAAACCTTCCAATCAGCAAGGAATGGGAAATTCTCAGTGTATAAATTTCCATTATATATTGAAAAATCCTGTCAATAATAAAGATTACTGACAACATCAATACCTTAAAATATGTGCAACAATAGAAGGCTCGTCCACTTGCCATGATATTATCACTTAGTATAAGCATTTTGGAAGATTTTGTCAATAACTTCTTAAATATAGTGCCCTAGGACCATGCATTTCCTTTCTTAGACATGTACTAACAGAAATACACACCAAGTGTACTAAAAGAATGTGCATAGCAGAATTTATTTCTAGTTTTCAATTATAAGCAATCAAAATGCCAATCAAAAGTAGAATGGACAGATTATGTTCTCCCCATGCAAGCAAAATTTTAAAACACAACTACATGCAGTAGCAGTGATGAATCTCAAATACTGAGGAAAAGTTAACAACTAAACAATAACATGGAGTATATTATCCTTTCTCATACATTTAAAAACAATGGATAGGAGAAGTCATCATAGTGCTTACAAGAGGAACTGTGTATTAATAAGAGGAGGAATGAGGAGAGCTCCTGGGTCTAGTGACAGTTTGACTCCTATAGTGTCAACCCCAAAGGTAGAAGAGGGTTCTCTAGGCCTAAATACTGGATACTGAACACAAAAGTTCTTTGCTTAACTTGAGAGTTTGTTAGATTTGCTTATTTTAAAAGAAAAAGCAAAGGGGAAACCTGACTAACAAGGTAGTTAAGCAGAAGCTGCTCAGGATTGGGTGCTTCCCAGGGCTGGTTTGATTTGTTTGTATGAAATTTGTAACCAAAGTACAACTGTGCCTCGTCACTAGTCAAATGAAGAACTGCATCTTTTTGATGATTTGCTGCATTGTGTGTGCTAGTACTTTGTTGATCTATGTCCACTAAAGGGATTGGACTATAGTTCTTATTTAGGGTTGGGTTTAGAATCTTGTTTCCAAGAACAGCAATGAAAATATTGCCTTCCTTTGATTTCATTGAAGAGTTTGAGGAATCTGGATCTTCCCTGTTATTATAATACAGGTTCTCAAAGTAGTTACCAATGAACTTCTGGAAATTTGGTGGAATATGTTTTGACTTCAACTTTTTCATTTCTAATTGTACAAAACTGAGTCTTTTCTACTGTATTTGGTAAGACTGGTTCAGGGCTTATCTATTTTATTCTTTCAAATAACCAAGTCTTCAACTCAATGTATGTTTTTACTCTCAATTTTATTAATGTTTGATTCTATCTTTATAATTTATAATTTCCTTTGTTGTACTAGATTTGGATAGTTCTTATTTTTCTAGAATTTTGAGGTACATCATTGGATTATCTATTCATCCTCTCTTCTCTACCTCTCTCTCTCTCCCTCCCTCTCCCCTTTCCCTCTCTGACATTTACCACTAAAAACTTCTCTATTAGGATGGCTTTCACTGTGTTCTGTAGGTTTTGGTATGCTTTCCCAGCATTATCATTTTATTATGAAAAGTATCTCATTTCTTCCTTAATTTTATCTGTTGTGTATTAATTATTCAAGAGGGTACTGTTTAATTTCCATGCGTTGGCATAGTTTCTGTGGTTTCTTTTGCCTCGATTTCTAGCTTTACTGTACTATGACTTGTTGATATGCTTGGAATAATTTTGATTCTTTTGAATTTATTTAAGCATACTTTAAGGGTTAGTATATTTTTAAAACTTCCATGTGTGCTACTGAAAATAATGTTATCCTGTTGCTGTGGCATGGAACATTCTGTAGATATCTTTGAGGATATTTGTTGAAGATTTGACTCAAGTCAGATATTTCTTTGTTAACTTTTTTGTCTAGTTGATCCTTTTGGTATTGAGGTTTTTCTCATTACAATTGTATTAGTATTTATTAGATTTTATATGTCTATTAATATTTGTTTTATGAAGTTGAGCATGCCAGTGTCTGGTGTATATGTGTTTATAATTGTTATCTCTTCTGATTAAATTGTTCCTTTAATCAACTTGGAGGAACCTTCTTTGTCTCTTCTGATCAGTTTTGTTTTGTTTTGAAATTCACTTTATCTGAATTTATTTTTTAATTTATTTTGTCTTCTGTGTCCTGAAGATTGCTTTTAGTTCCTGACTCATCCTGTTCATCTCTGTCTTTTGAATGGAGAATTGAGACCATGGACACTGACAGTTACTACTAAGAGTTACTCACTTCCTGTCATTCCATTATTTTACTGTTGCCATTTTCCTTATTTTTTTCTTTTCTGTTACTTTTCATCCTGCAAGTGTAATCATTGTTTTTGACTTACTGGCATTGTTAGTTTCACTATGTCTTTTAGGTTATTCTTAAAAATTTTTTGTAAGGTTGTTTTGGTGGTCATAAATTTCTTAGGGTGCTCCTTGTCACAGAAATACTTTAACTTTTCCATGAGTTTTGGAGGAAAGTTGGGGTTAAACTTAAGTTTGGGTTGAAATATCCTTTAGGGTTTGAAGCAATTCACTCCAAGCTTTCCTGGTCTATAATGTTTAGTAGATATGTCTGCTGTAACTGTAATAGTTTTATCTTTACACAGGATTTATTTCCTTTCTCTAACACCTTTTAAGATTTTTGTCCCCGTGATGTATTTCTGGTACTGTGAGGAAAGACTCTATTTTATCATGGCTATTATAGGTTCTGTATGCTTCACTTAACTATACGTTTATTTCTTTCCCTGGACTTAGGAAATTTCTGCCATTATTTCTATGAACAGGTTTTTTTTTTTTTTAAATGGTATCTGTGTTGTCTTCTGGTTTTTCCCTTATTCTAATTATTCTTAGATTACTCCTTTTCAAGTTATCCACCAGTTTGTGGAACCATTTCTGTTGTTGTTGCTCTCTGATTAAGTGTTTCTGTATAGTTGGTCTTTGAAGGCATCACTGCATTCCATTTCTGAAATTCTGTCTTCACAATGGTCACTTCTGCTACTCATACCTTCAATAGAACTTTTAATCTTTTGGGTATCCATTTCACATAATTTTCAAGGACTCTACTTCTCTATTAAACTGATCATTCACATTTTTGATCATTTTGTTTAACTAGTTTTTTTTATTAGAGTCTTCTGAAATCTCCTGGATCACTTTGGTTATTACTTTCACTATGTGGTTATATCTTCTGCAATCCTACTGAGTACCTATTTGATTTGCCTTCTAACCTTTCAATGTAATAATTCTAACACCAACATTCTCTAGGAGTATACTCTAGTATTAGTAATATAACAGTGGTAATCTGGGTATTGGTTTGCATAAAAAATCCATTATAAGCAACCACTGTACATCCTTGTAATATCAAGCAAATCAGTTACAATATTAACACCCAAGAAAAATTGGATAATGACAATTATAATAAGCAATTATGTACACATTTAATGCTAGAGAAGAAATCTACTATTGTGATATAAGCATCAGGACAACACAGGTATCAACTTACAGCTAATATGTCATAAAGATGAGAGCCATATTTTCACTAATGGTAGAAAAGTATTGAATAGTAATTGAGTAGACTACATTAATAAAGCTTAATGGTTACACTACTAAAGATTGGAAGCTTGGAATAAGGGAATTTAAGAGAAAAAAATTTGGAACCTTAAATTATATAATATGATAAAGAAAAGAAAGGAGTGTGATAAAGGATCCTTCCAGGGAGTAAAGAATATTTATAGGATTAAGAAAAGATAATAGAAAAAAATTAGTAGAAAGTAGATTTTTTAAATGGGGCGAAAAAAGCTAAAAAGAGAAAGATTAAAAGGAAAAGATAAAAACAAAGAAAGAAAGAAGATAAGAAGGAAAAAGGATAAAGGGAAATTCTCCACACCCCAATAAACTGGTGAAGAAAAAAGGGGGAAGAGAAAGAAGAAAAAACTAAGAAAAACAAAAATAGCAAAACATATACACTCATAAACACACACACAATAAAAAAAAGAAATTTATCTCCAATTCTGAATGTGTCATTTTCTTCAGGGTTCTACCATTTTTGAGGCAGTATTAAACTGTGCCCCTAATCATACTGGTAGATAAAAAGGACAGCCAGACCCCAGGTTGGAGTTGAAGGAAGGCACCAGCAGGCATTAGGGTGAGAGGATCAATGTCATGACTTTCAAATCCAGACTAGTAGGTTGGGCTTGGCCTCTAGCCATAAGGCAATGACTGTGTCCTTTATCTGTAGCCCATTACCTGGCCACAGCTGTTTCCCTGGCCATATCTTAACCCATCACTGTGGAAATGTAACCCTCCCAGACCTGATTTGAAGCATCATATGGCTGATGTGAGTCCAGGGTTTAAATAATAATCCCCTCCCTGGCATGGTGTCTGATCACACTCTCTACAGGGATATGGCTGAGACGCGAACTGGAGTTATTCACCGGCTACTGCCTGTTGAAGGACTCACACAGGAGCAGAACTTCACACTCTTCCTGTACAATGCACTTACCAGTCCTTCCTTTTGCTATGTTTCTCCTAAGATCCTGTATGACAAAGTTTCCATTTTGTCTGTGTAGGTTTGGTCTCCATTTCCTGGAATCATGAACCAGACGGTGGAGAGAAAGTGCAGATTGTGTCTTATCTTTTTTGAGTTATGTTCTATTTTTAATTATTCTATAGATTTTAATTTCACTGTCAGATTCTGCTTGGTTTCCAAGGACTTCTCTTTTTTCTTCTCCAAGTTATTATTTTTCAGTTATTGGATTCCAAATCTGGGACAGGGTGTGTTGCTGATGATCACCACCCAACACTTTTCTTAGAAGTCCACGGGATGGATCTTCTTCCATCAGTTTGGTGACCAACATGTTTATCATCCAAAAGCATACTCAGAATTGTGTTTTATGAATCTGGCATGCATTGTTTAATTCAATAGCAATTCATTCCAGTTCAATAGTACTTAAACCTAGTTTGACAGTCACAGCAATTTAATCTGCGTATGATTTTCATAGATGGACACTTTGGGGGCTGGATAATTAGGATTAGAGGATTATTAGGGTAGGGCTTCTATGACTGAAAGCTAGTGGCTTTCAAAGAAGAGAAAGAAAGCACAGAAGAGACAGACATATACAGTAGTAAGAGACTCCCTGTCTTTTTCATGTGATGCTCATGCTCTGAACCATATCAGGGCTTTGTCAGGGAGAAGCCAACACCAGCTGTGGGCTTTTGATTTCAGCCCACCAGCACCATGATCTAAGCTAAACCTTTTTCTTTAAATATCATTATATAACAGTAATTAAAATGTACAGAATCCAGCACTCTAGAAAATAGTGATTCTATTCATCCCTTATTAGACAAGTGTAAGCCATCTATGGTCAACTTTGTTCCTAGAAAGCACTGAACAGATTTTTCAAAATTAAGTAGACTAAATGAAAATGAAAAAGGTTTATTTATTTTATACCTATGTAATTCTGACACAAATATTTCTACCAGGATTAACCAAGATTTAAGAGATCTTTAAGTGATCTAGGCTTACACGGGATAGTCCTAGCTTAAAAGTATGATTGCATATAATTTTGAAAAGTTGCCCTTTTTTGCTTTTGGGACTTTTCAATTTGGACAAAAGTTTAGGGGTCATTTTACTTAAATGTTTTCTCATCAGTAGCCACAAAGTATTGTATAACAAACATCCACAGTATGCCTGTAAAACTAATAATAAGTATTTGTTTAGCTCAGATGTCCGTGAATTATTTTCTAATTGAAGCTGGAGTGACCACTTCATCTCTCCCTCTCATTCTCCTTCTCAGACTTGATGGTCTAACATAGGCTGTTGCTTACCAGGATGATAGCAGAAAGTCAGGCGAAATGCATACTCTCAAAGCTTTTGGTACAATAAGTCAATGCCACATCACTGTGAACACAAAAAGCTACGAAGCATAAAATATACCAGATTTCTTTTGTGACAGGGACTGTAAATCATATGGCAAAAGACCTGTACCCAGGGAGGGTGCAGTCTCCTGGAGCAATCTGTAACTTAAACATTCCATGATCACGTCTGAGAACTCTATGAATGAGACCTCTCTACTGCAGGCTGG
This sequence comes from Thryonomys swinderianus, assembly GCA_004025085.1. Taxonomy (NCBI): domain Eukaryota; kingdom Metazoa; phylum Chordata; class Mammalia; order Rodentia; family Thryonomyidae; genus Thryonomys; species Thryonomys swinderianus. The sequence goes on from PVIC010010051.1 coordinate 43,628, forward strand.
CAACATGAACTGTCATTCACCCTGCAGTGTCTTTCGCACAACCGAGTGAATAAAATCTCATTTCAAGTTGAAGCTAAGTGGCTTTCATAAAGCACTTCCACCCAATAAATGAGACTGACAGTAATAAAAGTGGATTCTTGAGCGGACCGGGGAACTTACGGCGGACGGACCAGACCCAGCAGCCCCGGGCCCGCCGTGCCGTGAGTCCAGCGGACCGGGGAACTTGCGGCGGATGGACCGGACCCAGCAGCCCCGGGCCCGCCGTGCCCTGAGCCCAGCGGACCAGGGAAATTGCGGCAGATGGACCAGACCGAGCAACTCCGAGCCCACCATGCCATGCTTCCGGCGAACTGAGTGAGCAGCACGCGGACCCGGCTGCAGGGTGCAGGCCATTTCCAGTGGACTAAAGGCCGCCCAGCAGCACACTGTATCCCGGAGCTGTGCAGTGAGGAGTCAGACATAGAGGTAACTCATAAGCTCAAAGTATCCAGTATAGAATCTAACAAACCTTTTTTGTCTTATTTACTGTGTTTAATACTGATATTGGCATTTATTGTATTATGGTAACAAACATGATGTGATTGTTCTGCTCAAATACCTACCAT
>PVIC010010052.1:0-44250 GCA_004025085.1 Thryonomys swinderianus
AAAACACAAGACAGACAAAGACGGAGGTCCGGAGGACCTCAGATAATTCTGAAGACCCCCAGTACTCTTATAGTGTTTCTAGCTACAGTGCCCACATGCAAAGCTTACAATCAATAAAGTAATCAGTGGTAAACATCTATGATTAACATGGTTAAAATCTAAATTTACAGGAACTCAAAGCACAAAGGATAACTTTGTCTGTCAGCCAGTATCTAAAAATTTCCGGAATGTGTTCTCTCTGCTCCTTAAACTTCTTCCTAGGTGATCAGCCCGTTTCTTATCTTATGCTAAAGACCAGCCCAGACTCTCAAAGCACAAGTCTTTGTCTCTCTTTGAGTACTTCCCTTAGGGGGGGAAGTAGGGCGAGGCCCAGGGTAAAATGCAAGACAGTTTCCTGGGGAGGGAGCAAGCCTCCAATGACCCAGAGCAGCTCCCAGAAAGCTGGGGCAATGCCCTGCCCCAAGCGGCTTCCCACACTGCCTGTGGGGACACAGCATTGTCTGAGAGTACCCGGTGAGGTTTCATGGCATGGTCAGTGCTTAGCTTTGTCATTTACCTGGACCAACTCTGTGCACTCCAGTGGCATCCTGCTGGCAATGAATGTAGTGCACTATGGCTGTCCATCCCCTTACCGGTTTCTAACTAGGTGGGATTGAATGGCACTTAACTGTGTCTCTTTTCCCTCCTGCTAAATAGTACTGTACATACAAAGAAAAGAGCTGAGCAAGAACATGTTGCAGTTCCAGAGACACAAATTAGCTGTCCCATGATATGGAACTGACAACACATTTACTAATAATACCCTGATAAAATATTTTGAGTATATAACCTTCCTTTCTTCCTCCATATGCCTTAGTAATACCGTAGCTAATACTCTCCAAATTACAAAGAGGAAAGATCTTTTTTTATTGGTTGTAATATATTTTTATTATGTTACATTACTCTGATATAAGAAGGCCAGGGATGACTTAAAACTTTTCTTTAGATGCTACAAAACTTACTTTTTTTTTTTTTTTTTGAGACAGGGTCTCACTTTGTAGTTCAGGCTGGCCTTGAGCTCACTATGGTGCTCAGGCAAGCCACCGAGAACTCAGCAATCCTCCTGTCCCTGTCTCCCGAGTGCTGGGATGACAGGCGTGAGCCACCACACCTGGCACTGTGGTATATGGTGTTGATTGTTGGTGGGCGTGAGTCTCCACGCCCAGCATTATATGTGCTTACCGGGGATTGAACTCAGGACCTTGCGCTTGCGAGGCAGGCACCGGAACCACTGAGCTAACCCTCCAGCCCAAAACTTACTCATTTACAAAATATTAAATTTAAGATACACTTCTTTTTAAAGTCTTCTCTGAGTACCAACACTTTCTTATCTGTTAGAAATCTGAATCACATGTCAGTGTAGCGCATTCCATCAATATACAGATGGAAGTGAGTAGTAACAATCATTTGTATGGATGTTGTGTGTTGTTTACTCTTACAATGCAAACAGAGGCTTGGCCATGCATGTGGGTTTTTCCATTGAGCATAAGTAATGGTAAAGAAGCTGAAAGCTGCTCTTCTCTGGGCCACTCCCTGGGTTTTGTGAGCACAGATCTCCACAGGCCAGAGTCCCTCTAGCTGGTATACAATATGGTTTAAAGTACTATGTTCACAAGGTCTCTTGTTATGTTCCCCTAAAACAGTTAGTTGTTAAATACTCATAATGCATCAGAAGTAAGGAAGCCGTATGCTTTGAACAATGCTGAGTGGAACAATGCTGAGTGCTGTTACCTTCCTGGCATGTTTATCTGTCTCCCAGTGTTTATGCATGAGACACTGGGGTTCAGCTTGTGCACAGAAGTCTTCTTTGTTGATTATGTCTAACGAGCCTATCACTTTAGAGTGACTGTCACTTTAGAGTCAGAAGGGATTTGAGGTATAGTTGACTCTGGCAATCTCCTTTGACAAAAAAGGAAACTGAGGCTCAGAATCTCTGAGTGCATTGTGTGAAAATTGCTGAGTAAGGACCAGCATTCTTTGTTTTCATTTTTTCCTTTCTGTCCCAGGCTTCATCAAGAGTGACAGAAAAACCCCTCTTAGCAGATAGACTTGGCCTCATGAATTATCTTCTACCTCAAGCCCTTGTTTCCAACTTCGTTGCTCCTCCTCACACACAAATTATTATGGCCACGTGTTGATCACTCAAGTGCAGAAAAATGACCTACAGACAAGGGCCAGGGAACTATAACTGTATTTACTTGCAGGGAGTAAGAACAATGCTTCCATTCCTGGGAATCTAGTCAGTCTTCTGGGACTACAAGGTGAATGGGTTGATTGTGGGAATTTGCCCCTAAATTAGCTTACTTGTTAAGAACAGGGCCAGCCTATTACAGCTTTTTCAGTAGGCAGCCCCACATTTTGGGATAGTTCTAGAAGTCTGTCTACAAGTCACTGGTTCATAACTTGAGCAGTGTTTCCTCACCAAGTCAAAGCCAAGGGTCTCCTTGGAAGCCTCTCCCTAGCAGATCCTCCTCTGAGTCTTCTCTGACTCCTCCTCACCCTGGCAGCCAAGAGAGTTTTCCTGAGAAATGTGCTCCACAGTTTCACCGCAGGATCCATAAGACGTTAGTAGCCCTTTCTTCTTCCTGTGTGCCTTTAAAACTCTAGGCTAGAAAAGAAGAAAAACTATGACGAACAAATAGTTGCTTTTATATAAGTGGTTAATTTGCTGACCCTGCTCACTCTCATCTTTGAAGGATGAGTTTAGTTTAACATTATAAAATTTTAAGTTTGGGAGCAAGTGAAGATGGTGGTGACATTTGGGGGTTTGTCTTTCGGGCCCATCTCTGAAGAAGCTAATTGCAATTGATAACTTCTCTCTCTCCCCACATCATGCAGGCCCAGAGGGCTCCCGAGGGGCCCTGCTAGTGGCTTCTCTGCGTATTGCCCATGAGCTGTGCAGCCCGAGTGCTGCAGCTGCTTGACGCATGTGATGGAAGTAGCTTTATTTCAAGCATACAAAGGACATTTCAAATTGATGTGGGGTAGCAAGCGCTGTTCCTGTTTGCTTCAGTCCCTGTGGGTTAAGAACGCATATCTCTAATTCTTCATCTCTCTCTGTCTCTAAAAATTAAGAATTCTTCTTTTCTAATATATGTTATATATATTTATAGTAGAAAATTTGAAACTTACATAAAACCCCACCTAGGAAAAAAAATTACAAAGACCTTATAATGTCACCTTGCTGTGAACACCTTGTTAGATGTTCTCTTCCATTCCTTCTTTCATATTTATATATATATATATACAAATAAACTTTATGATTACAGTTATTTCCATTTTAATCTGAAGTCTTAATAAACTTTGAACATTTTCCCATTATGCCACTAAATGTATTTTATAATAGTATGTAATAACATTGAATATATATAGATATACTACTTTATAATTTATAATTCATTTAACTAGGCCTATTAATGTTGCACATTTACATTACATTCACATTTTCAACAATTTAGCAATGTAACATTGACTCTCCTCACATCAAAATCTTTATGCATATTCCCCTGTCATTTCTTTAGGATGAATTTCTAAAACTAAAATTTCTAGGTTCATGGGGCCATCATTTTCCAAATTTTTGGTGCATATTGACTATTTGCCCTCTAGAAAAATTGTGCCCATGTATAATCCTACCAGTAACATTTGACACTAGATTTTCATTGAAGTGTTAAAGATTTAACATAGAAACAGTATTGTTAACAATGTCTCTTCAAAAATCCTCAAGTCTAATGAGTTAGAAAATATCAGTAAGTTTATATGTTGCCACAAAATTTAGCCTAGACCTTAAGCCTATTTACTTCCTGAAGTCAGAATGTATTTACTTTCAACATCCCCAGATTTCAGGGATGTATATTTTAGTTTGCTAGAGTAAAGCACTAAAAATCTGTAACAGAAAGAAAAATGATCAAAACTCTTCCTACATTTCTGTCTGGTGTTACAAAAAGAAGAAAACAAAATGCAACAAAAAAACCTCACCCATTTATTTTTCTATTTTGAAACTATTAGTAAAATACATTTTTCCTCTCCTAAAATCAAATAAAGTTAAGCTAATTAGAACCCAAGATCTAAAAATAAGTGGCAGGAAAATAGTTTAACTACCAATTGTTTTTTTTTCCAATTTAATTTGTGCACCCTAGTTTTATTCTTACTAACTACAGCTAGTTGGATAACTTGTTAAATAAAATATACCTTTGAGGTTCACAAGCACTTTAAATTTTTAAATAATGACAAGTTTAACAAAATGTGATATGGCTTATTTTCAGTTCCAGTTGAAAAAAAAGGTAAATAACCCCATTGAACATTTCTTGTCTAAATAATCAATAACTGCATTATAGGTGAATTAACCTCAAATAATTAAGGTAAATGAAAATATCTGTAGATTCACAGTTTAGCAGAGTTGAACATCAAGCAAAATCAGATTTTAATCATTCTTTTATTATCTCTTATCTGTGTTTCTAATAAATACCCTTCATGCTCTATGTTTAGATTAGTCCGACTGACAATTCAGGTTAATTTTAACTTTTTGCTTTGTTATAATGTGAAAAATAACGAAAGCACATTTTGAGGTCTAAGTTATAAAAGAGGCTGAGTGAGTTCCAGGTGCTGGTAATCCCCAAGGTTTTTATTGGAGGTGGGAATTGTGTTGCTTAGGTTGTCTATCATATCTTGTTTATTAAGAAAAAAGAATATATATAAATGCTAGGAGCCATCAAAATTGTCCACTAAATTTCCTCAACTTGTTTCTTTGTTCACAGTGCCCTCACCGTGGCAGTTTATATAAAATAAGGTTTAATTTGAGAGAATAAAAGTTTTGGTTAAAGCTTACTTTGCTTCTAAGTCTTGTGCCCTGCAGTCTCAGCTTTAGGCCAGAGACCCAACACCACATGTGCTTAGAAACTGAGGCAGGGGACAGGGAAAGTGTTCCCCTCTAGGAATTAAAAGCAAGAAATTGAATACCTATGAGCAGTGGTTAACTTTAAAAACACTAACAGTTTTGGACAAGCCCCTTTTCTTTCTGGAAGAATGCTCTAGGCAGACAGCATTCCCAGGAACACTGGTTTCCAGTTATGTAGAAACTTTCTGGGATACAGAGTTGCCTCAGGGGTCTTTGCTGTGCTTTTGACTTGTGGAACATTACCATGTGTGGAATTTAAGTTCGTCCTAGAAGGGATTTCAGGAACCTCGCTGCCTGGTATTTGAAGCTGCCGTTCAAACCCTTAGCTGCATTATTTTTCTCAGTTGTAAAATGGGTACACACATTTCCTTGCTTGGGAAGTTTTGAGGGCCACTGGGGTTACAGTGTGGTACATGAGGTGCTGTTCTGAATGGCTAACCCACGAGAACCTGGCTACTTTGTTCTCCTTTCAACTTTTCTTTCCTGAGAAGCTTAGCCATATATGAATTATTTTATAAATTATTGCATAAAGCTTATGTCAACAAAAATATTTATACTGGTAGTCTACCGAATTTCTTTCTTCCCTTAATTGCATAGAATACTGACTTAAAAAGTTGTTTTTGCTAACTGCCTATTGTATTTGAATTTGAGTGTTTTGATTTGATTCTTTTTTTTTTTTTTTAAGAAATGAATAGTTGTCTAAAATATGGTGAGTGGGGATATCTATAATTTAGTGCAGGGATGGGAAAGGGAACCCAAATTAGACACTATCAAATAGTTTTGTTATAGAATTGATCTATTCTCTAGAATTATTGAACCAAATCCTCTTCCCCTTTCTTGTTGTCAAATCAAAGGATAGATGCCCCTGCCTCACCAATGTTGGGACCTTGAACAAAGTTAACGGAACCCTGGGGTTCTCTCAGGGTGGAATCCAGGCTGTGTAGATACACATCATTTTGGAGTCTCAAGAAATGCTGATAAATACTTTACTTTTCCATAGCAAATTATTCCCCTTTTTGCTTTTAAGACCTGTCATCCCCCTAAAATTGTAAGCTCCGTGTGTCTTTGTTGTACGCCTGCTTCGCGGTCCTTTCCATGCATTGCTGTGCACACAGTAAGATTTCAATAGATCTTGTTGATTACAACAAAAATTTTGGAGGCAGGGTTGCAGAAGGGGCAAAAGGAAGCCTATGAAGAGGGAGGAAGAGAAGCAATCAAGGCAGGGAGAGAATTAAATATAGCAAGTGCCTGGGGAGCCAGAAAACACCAAGGTTGGCGAGCAACTACAATTTCAGTTCTCCTGAGAATAGAAAAAAAACAAAAACAACTGGACAGAAGAGAATTTTTAACCTGAAGAGTTAATAAACCAATGCAGAAGATCTCCAAAATTTCCCTCTCATTAGAGTTGTAATTTTGAGACTTAAATAGTGGAAGGTACTCTAATTTGTTCTATGAATCTGCTTAAATTTGAATTTGATTGATAGTTGAGATTTAAGGGGGGGAAATGCAATATGTTGTAGTTTGTAAGTTGTTAAAGTGTTTTTACTCCTAAGTAGCCTTGCTGTAATGTGAAAGAGAAAAATAAATTGCACACAGGAAACTGCCTCCCGTTTCAGTGGATATGCTGGTTTTATTATTTTTTAAAAGTTGAATCAGGTGGCCAAAGCAACCAAGAAAGCCCCACAGTCTAGTAAGAGTAGGCTACAATCTCACAGAGAGTGATGCAGGGTGACCCAGTGTGAAGAACGCCCCCAAAGTGGGAGGGGTGCCTGCTGCTGGATGCAGACAAACAAAAGTATCCGTGGCAATCACAGGACAAAGATCACTTACTAATAAGTAATAGCTATGGATTCTTCTTAGTCGAAGGAGCAAGATTATTGCACAGTGGACTGTGTGGAAGGTAGAGCCTGCGACCTTTGTCCTGAATTCTAATAATGTACTGAAGTTTTACATTAAGTCAGAATATAATTGAGAAGAAAATTAGTGTTTCTTTGTGGGGTGTGCAAAGTAATGCCAGTAATTGCATGTATGAAAGCATTGCTGAGGTTGTATTTTCCTGTTCCTTTTTGATTTCAAAAATTAAAACTACAGTAATTTTCTGCTATCTGAAAGAGGGAAAATGTACCAGTGAAATGTATTCAGTAACTTAAAATGTCCAAGCTGTTGGCCGTCTTTTCATGTCTGGTAACGGCGAACTGTCAACTTCACTGCATTATTCAGAAATTTACTAGCAACTTGTTGCAGAGATCAGAGCAGACAGATCTTTCATGATAGATGTGGTATGAAGGGAGAAGCAGTGTATTGGGTTGTTTTCTATTTCTTTTTTTTTCAGTTTACTATGTAAAACAACTTAATATTTAAAATGACAATTTTTTTTTTCTTAGCGAGGTGGTCAATAACATTAAAGTAACCACAGTAAAGTAGGAAATTAATAATGTTTTATGAATTACTTTTAGATACCCAGAGATTTTTTTCAGCATAGTATCATCAAGTAAAAGAACTGAGCCGATCTTGCATGAAAAACATGTTTATTTACAAATACATAAACATATGTATATCTCACTGGAACTTGGAAGGGTTAAGTCTGTGCACCGTAATATTATGGGAAGTATTTTTCCGCTGTAGCTAGTACCTTGAGTTTGTTATGTATTCAATATGTAGTGTCATCATAAAACATTTGCACCTGCGTTAGCCCTCATTATCTCCAGGTACAAGCTGAAAAAAAAGAGAAAGCCACGCTGGAGAAATGAGTATTTGTGCTAATAGTATGTCAGTATTTTTCCTTCACTCCGCGGACATTCTTGATTTCCTACGCAAACCGGACGACCCAGGGCACTAGGGTTGGAATCCAGTGTTTATTCCAAAAGGCCCCCTAAGGCGGTTAGGGGGAAAAGCTACATGTATGGAAAAGGCAGCTGGGGACCTAAACTGTTCTGGGGACAGCGGCAGCGATGGCATTTGCTAACATTTGTTTTCTGGGAGCCTCTGAGAGAAATGGAAACAATCCGAAGGGACCCGAGAGGATGGGGCTTGGTGGGTCGCTCGCCTTATATGGTGCACAGCAACTGCAGTAACATTTCTGAAGCCGGTAGTCCCTATTGCCACGGGACTGCCGGTTTCTGTGTGGAGGAGTTTGTTTATACCTTAACAAATCCAGGCTACTTTGTTGATTAAACAAGCAAAAAACTGCCTCATTCGCTGCTTTCCAACACTCCCCCAATTAGAAACTATCTCATAAAAAAAACCGCATCATGTGATAAGCTCTTCCCTTAGCCCCAGACTCAGCCAGGGTCCACTTGCAGATCCACCGGTCCTTCCAGAAGACACATTTCAGCTAAGAGTCTAGTTACTCTGTCAGAGAACAGAGAGTGCTGCCACTTGCTTGTTTGGGGAGAAAAATTAAAAAAAAAAAAAGAAAGAAAGATTGCCAGGGATTTTGGTTAGTATATGGCCAGGGCTCCGTTCAGAGTCTGTGGCATTCAGAGATGGATTTAATCACAGCGTGATCCTGGAAGCCTCCAAAAGTCCAAGTGTTTCCGTCCTTTCTTTCTTCTTTTTCTTTCTTTTCTCTGTCTTTTTTTTTTTTTTTTTTTTTGCGTTACTTCACTGAGGCAGAGGGCTGCCTCCGAGTGACGTCAGGAGCAGCCAGCTGCACAGGAGAAGGGAGGCTGGGTGAGTGACGGCCCAGCCTACTTTTTAATAGCTTTGTCATGTGACTGGGGACTGTAGTAAGACAGGTGCCTTTAGTTCACTCTCAGTAAGCTGGTTGCCCGCATGAGTGTGCGCTGTGTGTCACTGTGGACGGGAGTTGAAAAAGCTTGACTGGCGTCATTCAAGAGCTGGATGGCGTGGGACATGTGCAGCCAGGACTCTGTATGGAGTGACCTCGAGGTGAGCTGGGGCTGGGCTCGGCACTGCGGCCACGACGCTGCCCGAGGCGGTCAGTCCTGGAGGGGGGATGGGCCCGGGCTCGCAGGGAGGCAGGAAAGTAGCCCGGAGCTGTGCAAAGGGAATCTCAATCTTATCTTAACTCCCTAAGTTTGCTGTTTTAAGGTGGCCCTGAGACGCCTTCAGCAAATCAAAGCGTAGCTGCTGTCGTCAGTATCTGTTGCAGTTAGAACTCTTTCCATGTGCCCTGGGCTCTGTCTGGACTCGGATGCAATATTTATGTTCTAAGATATTGATATGAATCAGAAGCTGAAGTCTTTCCAGTGGTGTTTAGTGGCCTGGTTGGAAAAATGCCATTTCTATTTATAAGAAAATGAAAGCAAAAACAAAACAAAACAAAAACACAAAACAAAAAAAAAACAAAACGGATGTGTTCAACTATTGTCCGTTTTGATCCTAGTTGGGATCCCCCCCCCCCCCGTTCATCAGGCAGTTTACAAAATCCTAAATAATCCTGCTGGACTCTTAGGTTGCTTTCCCCACAGAACACAAAACAAAGATGCTGCTTCCTTTAAAACTCTTATGTGTACGTGGATGAGAGATCGGGCCAGTGGCTTAGGAAAAATAAGGAAAGAAAGGCTTTTGGTGCACGGTTCGCGTGTGCGTCGGTGGCAGGAAAGCCAATGGTTAAATCCCCCGTACCACGGAGAGCTGCCTGAAGCCCAGAGAGAATAGTTTATGCAGGACCGTGCGGGGAGGTGCTCCTCGCTGCTTCTCGCTGCTTGTGTAAAAATAGACGGCAATACATCAATTCCACAGTCTCTGCTGGCTACAATTCATACAGAAGGGAAAGGAAAACGTAAGCGGTCTCCTCGTAATCTCTGGAGTCTCGCTGAGGGGGCGAGGACCCGGGCGTGTATGCGTTCGGCCCAATGGAATGTGCTCGGAAAGTTTGGGCAACTTGGGAAACAAGCGGAACTTTCTGTGGCCTCAGCTGAGATGGAGCCGAATTGAATTGCACGGAGGATCCGTGCTGCTAACAATGAATCAGGCGGCGCAATGCGAGTGTTTCCTCCGGGTGGCTGGGGGCACGTAGGGTAAGGGGGAGGATCCAGAGCCACACGTGATTTGATTAAATAAGACGTCCATGCGGTGCAGCGATACACATCTAAAGTGAAAATGATTTGGCCCAGGCCGTGTGCGAATGCATTTTTCGTATCTAGCCAGGCAAGCCCTGGATTCTTAACTCTTTGCTGTGTCTGCACATGTTGGCTCTGTTCACCGTCCGCCCTTTGCCTTACTTAGCAGATGGTAATAGCGGATTGTAATTGTCCTTGCCTTACGATTTCTTGCGAAGGAGGCTCGAACACGGGTAATTCATACGTCCTGTAGCTAGTTTGCGCCGGTGTTTCGAGTGGCTTCAAAGTCCTAATTGTTGGAGTAGCTGGAGCGTCCTGTGGGTGGTTGCCAGGCTGGCACGGTGGGTCTCAGCTACCGTAGTTTCATTTTTCCATCATGTCTAATTCCTGAGGCTGCTAGTTTGCTTGAGCAACCAGATCATATGGAAATCAGGAAGATTTACTTTAATCACCAGAATAGCTGCAGTTGTGTTCAAATAAGTGTCAGAGCCATTTTAAGCACTGGCCTTTTAAATTCCTTTTCTTAAGGAGGAGGAGGAGGAGGAGGAGGAGAGGAGGGCTGGGGCTCATTGTCCAGCCCCGGATTGAGTCTGAGGTCGGCTGGGACTGGCCAGTCCTGCTTCACTGCGAGCAGCCAGCTGCCAGCAGCCGTGGCTTCGGGGCGGCAGCTCGGGAATCACCTCCGCCAGGCTGAAATATTTCAAGCAGCAGGTAGCGTAGGCAGCTTTCATTTTTTGAATCATTAATGTTTGCTGTCATCCTAAAATATATTATGCCCTTTTGCACATAATGACAGGACAGCACATTGGTTAATAAAGGCCTGTGTCACTAGAGCTACTGAGAGTCCTGGTGTTTCACAGTTTAATGAAGGTGGTGTACAATAAGGTTACTAAGATTGATAGACAGTTCACAAGACACACAGTCCACAGGGACTGCCAGCCTCACTGTCCCCTCTCCGCTCCCTTCCCTCTGTCTCCACTCATTTTTTTTAAGAAGTTGAGGTTCTTTTTTTTATTAATATAATTAATGTGGCTGAGTCCACTCTTTTTTCTCTCTCTTTAAAATTTACTATTAATGGCACCAAACCTCCAAAAGGTTAATGGAGAATTATACTTAATTATAATGATTCATTATCATCAGTGCAGTTAAGCTAATTTATTGTCTGCTCCTTAACTAAGAGAAAAGTCTGTTGGGGTGAAATAACGTACAATAATTAGCCTTTTGTGTTTAGTGACTGCTTTATCCTCTTAAATCTTATTATAAAATTAAGGCTACCATTGTGGAATGGCTGTCATAGTTGCAGAGAGGCAGGAGAATGTGTCTCTGTAATTGCAGTAAAACACACCTGTTCCAGATGTATAGAGAAACTGTAAATATCAGCATGTCAGGTAAGGACAGTTACAGGGCTTGCACTGTGAAGTCTGGCATCATCCAAAGGCCAAATATAAATTAATAACAGGAACACTTCCTATTACTAATGTGTTTTAGATTAGCAGAATAATGCCACATTCAGGAGCACTGACTTTATTAGCATGTTGACATCAGAAAGAGTGCAGGCACTCTTTTGAACCATAATGTAAAAGCAAATGTTCAAGAGATGAGGGAGAGAGAAAGGAGAGAGTTAGAGACAGAAAGGGGGACAGTGACAGAGAGAAAGAGAAACAGGGATACATATAGGACAATAAAATATGACAAATTGCTCGAGTCTTTTTAACATTTCTCTGAAGTTGCTTACAAATACACATTTCACAAGGTGAAGGGGTTTTGTACAGGTCCTGCCTGAAGAGGGCAGTTAAAGAGACGCTGCATACCAGCCTCTCTGTCAGTCAATTGACACTTTGGGTTCTAAATGTGGTTCCCCGTGCATTGCAATAGGAACTTAAGCCAGAGGTAGAAAGTCTCAGGTTATGTTTTCTGGCTTGGATTTGTTTTTTGATGTTGTTTTCTTTTTTATTTCAGCTTTTTTGAAGGAATTGCCCCCCCCCCCACAGCTTCATCATTGAATGTGTATTTTTTTTTTTTTGCATGGTTGATAAAGTTTTTCCGTTGTCTCTGAATTGATCATGTTGGATAAAAGTTAATACTATTGCATGGTGCTTGGGGAACAAGTGTGGATGAGGATGGAAGCTGTGACCCTCATAACACAATTTGAACATTGTACCAGGACAAGAGCTACTCTTCAGCCAAATCTCCGCTTATAAAGCTGGTCGAGTTCACTGGTCTGTCACTTTGATCTAACTCAGATGATGGAGAGAAAAGGCAAATAGAGTGATCAGGAGGAGGTGCAATGGAGAAGATTATCCTTGCTCTGTGCTGCCTTGCACCAACTTCCAAGGGATCTTTTGGGCCAGGTGGTCTCAGGAAAGAACTGTAGTGATTTGCAAGCTCCTCCCTATCTCCTCTCACACCAACTGCTGACTCTGTTGCCCAGTACCTACTTCTCAGCATGTGGCCTATGATCACACTGCAGCATATTACCTATGTAATGTAGCCTGCCAGAGATGACAGGGGTGGTAGAGAAAAAAAATCTGCATAAAATTTAGTTTATTCAAGATATAAATGTCAAGGAAGCTCTTGAGCTTCGTGCCCGACAGCTGCTGGCTGTGAAGAGCATCTCTCCTGACCTTAGAAAGACAGGAGAGGCACAAGGCACACTCTCGTGGCTAAGTGTGAGGCCCTCCATTTGGATGCTTGGCTTGCTTGTGAATGCCACTCTTACATCTCTGACATCATCAGACACCTGCAGTAGGAGTTTCTGCAGGGTTCCCTATGGTGTGCAGACTGGAATAGACAGCTAGAGGGCCAGTTCAAGTCTGGGAGGCCACCTCCTTGGTAAGGGGTCCACCGTACTCGAGAGCAACAGGGTGGGACAAATAAAAGAATATGTAGTTTGTGTCAGCTGAAGAAATATATCTAACTAAAATAGACTTGGGGATGAACTGCTCACACAAAAAGATATTTTAAGTCTTTCACTATGCCAAAATCATTTTGTATCTCTAAACAAAATTAATAATTCTGAATTCAGTTCAAGTATAATTTAAATCATGTCCCAAAATGTAATTGTGGTGTGCTGTTATGGTTTCTTTTTTCAGGTACCAAGTGATCCTGATCTCTCACACTCAAACACACACACACACACACACACACACACACACACACACCCCACTTTCAAGATAGTGAAAACTATAAAGGTCACATAGGAAAAATAATAATTTTTATTCTTATCTCAAGGAATTTGATTTTGACCTGTTAAGGATGCAGCACAGAAACTCATAAAAAGTCAAGGGAAAATAAACAATTTAAATAATTCAGGAGAACCATCAATGAATCAAAGGACTTGCATCATTAGTTGCTAAATGAATTATATGGATTATAATGCTTAAAAGGAGGATAAATGGAGAAAGTTTCCTAGTGTAGTTCTTACACTTATTTTTCATTCAACAGTTGTTTATCGAGTGCCTATTGTGTGTCATGCCACTTCCAAGATGGAATAAAGCTCTGTTCTTCTCTCAAAGGATGGAGTAAAATTTTGTGTATAGGTGAACATAAGATGACTTGAAACATGGAAGGTGCTACCCATTCAAGTACAGACAAATCCTGCTGATTTCTAATTTAGAGAATCAGAGAGGGCTTCCTAGACGTATGGAACTTACTATAGATTTGGCAGTGTAATTATGGATAGACTAAATCAGTCAAAATATCCTTTGGGAACCAAGTGAGAAAAGAATTGTAAGGTGTTTTCCTTGGTGGTTAAAGCCCCTTAGGACAGCATTGGTGGTGTTGTTGAATTAACCAGGCCTAATTCCTATCACATGCTATTGCAGTTTAATAAATTCCTGCAGTTAATAAAGCCTTTTTTCCCCCTCCCTTTTTGCCTCCTGCAGTGTGCTGCTCTGGTTGGTGAAGACCAGCCTCTTTGCCCAGATCTTCCTGAACTTGATCTTTCTGAGCTAGATGTGAATGACTTGGATACAGACAGCTTTTTGGGTGGACTCAAGTGGTGCAGTGACCAATCAGAAATAATATCCAACCAGTACAACAATGAGCCTTCAAACATATTTGAGGTAAGGAATTCTTTGGGAAAAATTAATTTCTCATTGACCTTGGCATGGGCCAGACTAACATGGCAATAGGCCTGAAAAAATAATACATTCTTTCTGCTGTCATTGAAAGATTTTTTATCATGTAGACTTTCTATTTTATGGAAAAACAGTATTTGGAAAACAAATGGATTTTTTTTGAGAATTAAGGGGCTATGAACAGGCAACAGAGTGCGTTAAACTGTGTTGAAATACAACAGGTTGTGAAATAGTGACAAAGAAGAACAAATGCCTAAAACTATTTATTCCTATTGCCCACAAAAGAGACTTAGCTATAAATACTAATAGAAATTAATATTATAAGAAGGTATAGCTTTTTAGCCAAGGGGTTAGATGTCTATCTTTATTTCTTTTCCCAAGTGAGCAGTTTTGATTATCGCTATTTTGGGTTCACACTCCTAATTTCTTGGTTTGGTGGAAGCTTCTAAACTCAACCAATATAATATATGCTTATAAATTAGTCAAAATTCATCTTTCAGTAGTGAAAATTTTCTCCCAGACTATAGACTCTTATTATAAGCCTACCCTATAATAAAATGTGTTAATCTACTCCTATTAAAGTGCTACTTAGAGAAAACTGGCTCTTTCTTACAAGATCAGCATTCATTTACTTGGACATAAATTGTTTCATATAGTGACAAACATTTAGCGAGTCCTCTAACGAGTGAACTGAATAAAGATGAGCAAATCGAGTAGTTTTCAAAATCACAATCATCAGCATCGCCATCGTCATATTATCTTTTCTGAGTACTTACTATATGTGAGGTCCTGTTAGTCTGTTACTCATCAGTGAGGACATTTATTGGTTGATTTTAGTATTGCTTTACCTAAATCCTGACTCTGAAGGAAGCCAGTGTTATAATAATTGTTTCCTCACCACTTCGTAAATGGAAGACAGTGAATAAATGTTGACTAATGAGTGAAAGGTGACTATGACTCTAGTAGTGTAATAATAATAATAATAATAATAATAGTAACAATGACCAACGTCTGGCGTGCCTCCACTTTCTGTATATCATCATAAACCTTTCATAAAACAATGCATTGTACTGATACTGTTGTTTTCACCATCTGCACTTCACGAAGTCAGATAACACCAAACCTCAGAGAGTGATTTCCCCCACTTCCCACATTTGACGAAGTCCTGCATTTTAATTCTACATCTGTCTGACGCCAAAGTCTACAGCACTGGTAAAAATAGGGAAACAGTGAGTTTAGGTGAGCGCCATCCTTTGCAAAGATGTATCAGTCTGCGTTTTTGTTCCATATATGTATTTTAAATCAGAACAGAATCTTTCCTTTCCCGTCTGGTTGACACAGAGGCATGCCCAGCTGGTGAACTGCAGGGAGCTGGAGGTTCTCATCATGGATAAAGTTTTGTCATATGTCTAGGGCATTCAGTGGGTCTCCAAAGAATGTGAAAAGCAGGGGAGTTGGGGTCTAGAAGAAAGTGAAGGAAACACCGAAGGCTTGTGGTTAGTTCAACTTTCCCAGGCTTCTCAACTGGGTCTTAGAAAGTTCATGTGAGGATTTGGCCGGTTAGAACTGGTAAATTGAACATTCCTCCTTCAGTACACTTGTCAGGTTACAGACCCATTCTAAGTCATGCAGCATTAAATAAACAGAACTTTACAAAATGTCCATCTCTGTAGACGTCTTATCTAATCACCTGCTTTCCCATATCAGGTGCATGCCATGCATTTTGTAGATGATGGTTTCAGAATAACTAAAAGGTGGGGGAGGGAGGTAACAGGCAACCAGTGCTTCCCTGGTGGGCTAGCTTCAAAAGGATGAGTTTTTCATGATCTTGTGTCCCTGTATTTTGCACTGTGCTATCTGCATGGGGTACTTCCCATTTGCATCACCAGCAGACTTGGCTCAGCCCCTAGTCAGTTATCTATATTTAGATGCTTAATCTATGCAGTGACACTCGTTTTGTTTCCCTATATAACTTTTTACCACGGGCAGAATTGTTTTCAATGTTCTAAAACACAAGGTTCATTTAATTTAATCTCTCATTAGGTCATTTTAAAACAATGATTCTCAACCAGAGGTAACATGCCCCTTGGGGGACATGAGGGTGTCTGGAGGTGTGTTTGCTTGTTATGCCTGGGGCAGGGCAACACTCCTGGTGTGTAGAGACTAGGGGACGTGTGGCTCTCCTACTTTGTATGATGCACCACAGCTCAGTGTCATAAGAAACTGTGCGATTTCAAGTGACAGAGCTGAGTTTGAGAAACTCCGTTTGTTTGTTTTTTTTTTCTTAAAGCCACTAAAATTCCCCTGTATGGAGTTCAAAAGGTGAATTGGTCAGATCCCTGAAACAGAGTACAGTGAGAGCCTGAATGAGAGGCCATATAAAATGATTGAGATGCCAGGGCCCTCAGGACTAATACATTAGGTATTCTCTTAATGACAGAGGGCAAGAGTAATTGTTTGGACAAGGTCCCGAACCAGCTTTCTCTGATGTCACAGGACCCATTCTTCTCTGTCTAGGCAAAGGGTAAGGTCGTGTGTGGCAATACTGTTCCAAACAGCAGCAGTGTCTGGAGCATTTGCATAGCATGATGACACCTCTACTCTTTGCCCTCTAGTGTTTAAATCAGACATCTCTTCTATAATGGGAAAGAAAAGTGTGTTTTGAGCACAAATGAAATTCTAAAATTGGGTCTTCCCTGGCAAAGAAAGTCCATATGCAATGAAATAACCTTTGAATGGCTACAGCTTCGTGTCGCCTCTACCAAAGCAGCATTTCCCAGGAGTCGTTTCCCAGGGCCAACCCGTCACATGGACTTTTCACCTGTGTTCACCTTCTCCTGAATCTCAAAGCCCTGTCTCATCACATTTGAGAAGACCTTGCTCTTGAGTAGGCCTAACAGTGCCGGAGCCGCCTTCACTGACCTCCCGTCATAAGCGTTATCTACCTCTGGTTGCCTGGAGTGAAATAAGGCACTGGGCAGTTAAACACTTTTCCCTGACTCAAGTGGCACCTTGAGGACACTGCAGGATACTGGCCAGAGGACTTCTGAATTTTAATCAAACGGAAAGTGAGATTTATGGAGATATGATATAGAAGAACCAAAGAGCACTGGAAGTACTACAGGGGAGTCTCTTCCTTTTGCTTCTTACATGCATTTGAATCTAAGTTTAGTTTTTATTTGACTACATAATATAAGATAAATAATAATCATAGAAGAATGAAGTCAAATGTCACAATTTGGGAAAGTGAATTTTATGTGGGGCGAAGATGTGCTGACGTGCAATTGTACATTTTGGTTGAGTAACTAGACACACAAACAACTACTTGCACAACCTGTGTTTGGATGTGTGAACGCAGTGACCACCTATAATTCAGAAACCACTTTGAAAAACAGCACAAGACTGACCTATAGGTGCAGCCTCCAGTGAGTCTGACCCATGTGTAAGGAAAACAGGATACCATCCCTGGGCTGACTGGTGGCAAGATTTCGGTTTCAGAATATTGCAACATAACTTCCTTCCCTGTTTCCTTTGTGCATTGTGTGAAGGAGGAGAATAAAGAACTGCTTTTACAGCACAGCCCTGTGTAAAGATGGGTGGCATGGGGTTCGTTTAAATAGCACACGGGCCTTTCTGGGTCACTGCAGGCCACCTTGTCCCTGCTTTATTTAATACCTGTTTTAATGCTTCCATGATACAATGAAGCAGGCATCTTTCTCTCATTCACCTGGTACTTCTGAATGTAGCTGCTTGGGGCAGTTGCAGGTGAGAAAATACCTGTGTCATTACTCACACCGTGCTCTGTGACACTCGCCTTTGCTAATGTGGAAAGGGCTCACAGCCACGGCTGGCGTCCGTGCTGTCGGTAATTACCGGAGCTCGCAGCAAGGCCTGAAACTGGAATTTCTGTAGCAGGAGGAGGTGGAATGGCAACTCTGTGTTATCCATCTATACGGCAGCCGGCAGCACGCCAGGCAGGAAATGAACGCCGGAAGTTTTCAAGAACACTTGATCACTATTGTGGCTACACATGATTGTGGAGCTCTTCTCCTGGCTCTCAGTTATGTTCTAAATTTTTCAAGAATGAGTGTATATTATACACCTATCAAATAAGAGGAGTCTAACCCATCTTGGCAATTCAACTACAGACCATGAGTATTTTGAGAGGAGATTTGTTTGTCCTGTTTCCTGGATTTTTCTAGACATTTGCTTAGAAAACGGTAGATAGTACCTACAAGCACAAAATGAGATCTGTTTTCTAAAATAATTTAGATCTAGTTTTAGAGGTATAGGAAAGAACTATGAAATGAGAAGTAAACAATGCCATACTATGAATACATTCAAGTATATGTATGTAATATACAGTGTAAGATTGTATATTAATGTATGTGTGTATATGTGCATGCAGACATAGGGTTATACATGTCATATATATATACTAGGAATTGACAAATATTGGAAGAGTTATGTTTGAATTTATTCACATGTATGTGAGTATATTCTTAGTTAAGAAGGAAAGAGCAAGAATAAATTCACCGATGCTGGAAAAAGACTAACATTGAGAATTTGTTAGAGAAGGTACAGAGGCCAGGAGCTTGGTTTATTCAAAATCAAATGCATATACAGGAGAGCACAAGGGTAAGAGAGGTCCATCTGGTTTGGCTCTATGGGAGGTGTGAAGCTATGTTTGGCCAGGAGAGCCCAGTTGAGAATATTTAGAATTTCTATGGCAGATATTAGTGTGTCTTTGCAGAAGTTTAGTGGGAGAGAAATGCAATGCAGGCGACATTTAGGAGTGATAATATCCACAGATTTAAGAAGTCTAGGTCCATAAAGAATGACAAGATTGATTTATTTATATGAAAATAATACACCTGGAGGACATGCTAATGAGTGAAATCAGTAGATCACAGATAGGCAAATACCGGATCTTCTCTTTGATATGAGCACCTCTAAATGCAAATGAGCTCTAGAAAGTATGACAGTTTTTATAGAATGAGAAATTTCCATAGGAAATTTGGTGTGGGGATATAATGAGGGAAAGGAATAAATAGGATTCTGAGAGAAAATAAAAGAGCATGTATATAGGGGGTGGGGAGGTGTGGGTGGGTGGGGATATGGGTAAAAATGAGAATTGACTTGTGTCATCCATTGGTACAAATTCCCCAATGTTATGTGTGATTGTGAGATGTATATACATTGTACCAATAAAGAATTCAATTAAAAAAAAGGAAGTATAGGTCTATCAGAAGTAGGAGAAGCCAGAGAGCAGGCCTGGTTGTATGTATCCAAACTCTTTGTGGCAGCAGCTACAGAGGGAGGAAATGGTAGCAGAGAGGATGATCTCCAAAGATGAGATTCCAAACACCCTAGAGGAAAATTCCATCAGCCCTGATAAGTGCGAGCTAGTATCCTGGGAGGTGGCAAGGAATGCTCACTCCAACATGTTCCCAAGAGGCTCAGAACTTCATGAATACCTTTCCTGGTGACATGTTGCTCACTTTTAGTAGCTGAAGTATCTCCTTAGACTTGTGAGTCATTTTACAAAGGGTTTCTCTGTCTCCCTGATGCCTCAGGGCCAGCACATATTTGACCCAATCCACAATAAGGTGCCTGCTTTTCCTCACTTGTCTCCTTGAGGAAATTCTGCAGCCTTCCATGGTAATGAATTCCTTCTTCTAACTGGCCCTGTAGTCTGACAGAGTTCTCTATGAATGGCAGATCTCTTGGAATTTTAGCAAAACAAACAGAAAACAAAGTGGATATAAAAACAATCTCACCTTGATCATCCAGAGAATAAATTCTCCTTTGTTATGTGAAAAGACTGAATTAATTTACAATAATCACTTTTTAAAGATTTCTTGGATTTCCAATTTGCAATCAATAAATGTTTGTCATTTCAATTAAATTTACAGAATTTACAACCTGCAACCAGATTTTTGCCACACTTGGTAATGGCACTTATGGAGAACACAGACTTCAAGTAAGAAAATAATAGCCATTTAAGTGGGGAGATAATTGGCTGTAACATAAGAACACTGAAGAATGTTGAAGCTCTTGGAGACTTATGGAGTATTTAAAAAATTTATGTTGTACTTATCTTTGCATTTTCAGTCTACCACAAAATTCCAAATTCTGAGCATAAATCAGTTAGATGTTCATTTTGGAGAATCACAAATCAGAAAGCAACAATCTGATTCAGTCTGGGTGCTATTTTATTTTCTACTTCCACTGTTGGCTTGTCTTGCAGTGGAATACTTGCATTGTTCGTGTGTGTGTGTGTGTGTGTGTGTGTGTGTGTGCATTCATCTCTATACCTCAGATAAGCACTCCTTTAGACTTCTTGACTTGATAGCATCTGGCTTATCTTGGGAACATCTGGTTTATCACCCTGTTTCCTCACTGCCCTTATGCTGACCACTGCAAAAATATGCCTCAGGAGTTCTGACCCACAGGGCTGCATCTATTGGCATCAGCCTCTACTAATAAGTAGCGAGTCACAGGATGCAGGTTACATGGCTGTGGTTCATGAGTTCTAACTTTCCTGGCATTAACTTTTCGTTGATGGGTTAGTTATAGCAGATGTGGTTAGCTGCTGTTTTTCATGGGAATTAATTCAAATCTCATCTTCTGCAGTTTGGAAGATGAAAATCTGTTTTCCTAAGTTAAAGTTATCTTAAAAAGTAGTATTTTATGGGGGTGTTCCTTTTTTTTTTTTTTTTTTGAGACAGGGTCTCATTTTGTATTCCAGGCTGACCCTGAGCTCACTTTGTAGCCCAGGCAAGCCTCGAACTCAGCAATCCTCCTGGCTCTGCCTCCGGAGTGCTGGGATTACAGGCGTGAGCCATCATGCCCAGCACTGTGGTATGTGATATTGATTGCTGGTGGGTGTGAGTCACCACACCCAGCATTGTATGTGGTTACCTGGGATTGAACTCATCACCTTACGCTTGCGAGGCAGGTGCCAGAACCACTGAGCTAAATCTCCGGCCTTATGGGGGTGTTTTTTGAGGGAGGGGCTAGAGACCAACAATTTCATGTCAAATTCTTTAAGCACTCAAAGAAGTGGCTGAACCATTTTGTGGACCTGTCTGAGGGTTTTGCAAACTCATAGGCACCTGAAGAGGTAATTTAAATAACTAGAAGTCTCTCTGGATATGTTAGGGGTCAAGAAAGTGGAGACCCAAATTTGAAAGAAGGAAACCTTGGAGTGGAATGGGAAAGAAAATGGCTCAATGCCTCTTAAGTTTACTACAAAGAGATTAGGTTTCAGCATCAAGGTTTATTCCGGATGGAGCAGTGGATGAACAGGCTATTTGCACAGTATGGTGTGTGCCGTGTAGTCACCATATGTGTGTATGTGTATGTATAGACACACTGTTTTTATTTCTCCGTGTTCTCCTGTTTATATGTATGTCAGAGTAGCCTGTTTGCAGAATGAACACACAAAGCAGATAAAAAGATGGACATTAAAGACCACATTGTTAAACTGAGAGCCACATTGTTCCTTCTCCAACTCTCTATCTCAGACTTCACATTTTTAACAAGGTTAATTTGTCCCTATAATTATGTGCCTATTCTTTCAGCAATGAAAACTTTTATTGTAGGTTTTATAAAATGAATTGCCCATGATGTGAAACAATTTTGTAAGGACCATTTTTATCTTCTTCCTTAACCTCTCGGGTTACTTTTAAAACTGTGAGCTCCAAGGAACAGTTTGAAAGCAAAGCAAGATACTGTGTTTTCCTGGAGACTGCCAAAGATGCTGACTTATAAGTAGGTAGGATGAGAGCGAGGGAAAAACAGAGAGAGATCCACAGTGAAAAACATGTGGTTACTCTCGGCAAGGGCAAACGTTTTCAAAGACAAGTGACTTCTTATCTCTTAAGCCATTTGTCCTGAAATGATGACAGGAGATACTTTTATACCTTTTCTTTTCTAAAGTGCCAGAGGAATTTGCACAGCTCTAAACACTAATATTTTGTGGACCTGCCCATCTCCATTACTACTGTGAGTTATTCATTCAAGGTTTGCAGCCAAAAGGATTAATGAATTACCAGGTTTCAGGGAAAGTGATTTGGCTGACTTTTATACAGGTACCTAACTACCTGATTACCCTCTTGCTTTCTCTCTGCCCCAGTCTTGTGATTGGTGTTAATAGGTTCTAGAAATGAGTCCCCTACAGAGTTTCTCCCCAGAAGCAGCTTCCTTGCAAATCCCCCTCCTTTTCACTGCCTCTCAAACTTCTACAGAGACAGAGGGTTAAGCAGGCACCATCGGGATGAGGAGAGGGGAGAGACTCAGGAGCCACATCCTGGGCAGACGTTGCCCTTCCCTGTGCCAATCAGCATGGTTTACCTGAGCCCCTCTTCAACTCAGCCGAGGCAGGAGCAAGTTCCTCAGTGTTCCTTACGCAAGACGCAGAAGTGGAGCTCTGAAGTTTGAAGGAAAGCCTCCAAGCTATTTGCAAAGTGCTGGTGCTCAGTGAATACTAAATTACATTTAGGAAATCGTCTATGGCTACCAGTTATACTTCATTTTTATTCTTCACACAGACACCTAAATCAGAGAACAGTAACATCTCAGAGATTATGGAAGCAGTTTGGGTATGTTCCAACACCATAATAGGATCAGAATTTTAAGGCCTTTTGTATTATTACCAATAGTCACTTAGTTTCTACTGCAGTGTACTTTGTAGGGAATTACAGCTTTTACTAAAAAGATTAAAATGCTATTATGCAAATGATTGCAGTATGTTATTATGTTTACAAATTAACATCCATGGCTCAACACACAAATTAACTAACTATTCTATCTGTGTTATTAAGGATTTAATAAAGTAACTGTTAATAAAAATGGGAAGCTTGGAACACTTAATAGGAAACAATTGTGATTTAACACACAGAACTTGAGCATTGTGCTTAATGTTCTAGGTGATATAATGTTAAAATAAAGTTGAGCAAAGCCCATAGAAGAAGCAGAATTGTGTGAACAACAGAGCTGCTTGCTTGAGATGCTGACGAACATAAACTTAATAGCTTCAGGCAACAGTGTACAGTGGGCCGCATGTCAATAAATCTAAGCAAAGCACACAAAACATCTATTAATAAATAGTTCATTGAAGTGATAATTGCCCACCATTACATGTTTGATATGTCCCCTACTCACAGTGAATACTCACATCATTCTAAAATGGAACTCGGAGCAAATTTTGCCCTGGTGAACAGGATTTCGCTGCAGAATAATGCTGGATGAGAAAAGAGGGAAAGGCTAGTGGCGGACTAAGATGGCTTTACAACCAGGCTGCACGTTTCTATTCCTGGCTGTTCATGAGGGATCATAAAAGAAAAGCGATAAGAGCTGCCAGGGTCCCTGAGAAATGAATGTTGCAATTATGTTATCTGGTGGGTTGGATTTGCGGGATGGACCGAGAACACCTTCTCTTCAACCCAATGGGAAAAGTGGAAAGTGATGCAGACTTTGGAGAGGAAACTTTGTTGAAATGGGAGGAAAGTTCAAAAACACTATAATTAAAATGCTTCAAAAAACACTCAAATTCCTCAAGAGTCTTTGGTCTCAAGACAATGGTTATCACCTAGTATTAAGTGGACTAACAAACCAGGATTACTGTAAAAAGACTCACTATAAATGAGAGAATGGCTGTAGAAGTCCAAGGGAATCTTAATTCATATTGAATATACTGGAAGTTTTTCTTACTTATGTCTAAGAAATTGAAGGTTTTGATGTCAGTAAACGATTACCTGTTCAGGTGTACCACTGAGAGCTGCTCCCTGAGGTTCTTGGCAGAAGTACCGAAATGCACTTCGGAAATGCACAAGCAGGGAACTGATCACAAGGTTGGTCAAGGTTTGTGGCCTTGGATACAATACAAGCAATTTATTTTGTTCCAAATAACACCTCTGTTGTTGGGAAACTACTTATGCAAATTTTTGATATCTAGCTTTAGCAAGGTGCCTGGTTCCTTCATTTCCTTCCACATTTGGATAAATTGTGTTGTTCTTCACTATTCCAAATTTGTCCTTGTGGAAGGGAACACTTGCAAATTGGTTGAAACTTGCTAAGAGCAAGAAAGGGAGGGGAGGAGGAAAGGGAAGGAAAAAACCTGACCGAAGAACAGTTGCTGTGACAGCTTATGGTTTGATGGTTTGTGGCCCTGTCCTGTTCCCAGGCACCTGATCAAGAAAGTAGTACAATCCTGTTATGCAGGCATTCTGGAAATCTTGCCAGCATTCACCTGACATGACCAAAGTTTAAAGTCCTTGCTGTAATTTTATGAAGCCGAGTAGAAATGTGTGTGTGTGTGTGTGTGTGTGTGTATGTGAATCCACACCCACATTCCTTTTTTAAAAGAAAAAAATGATCCTTGCTGTACAAGGGTGGTAAAATAATTAGTCCAGTAGACAAATGTCTTGGCCCGTGTTTAAACAGAGCTTTAAGGACACAGTGTTCCCAACACTCACATATCTAAATACAAACCACTGTCAGCTGCCATGCAGACCAAAATGTAATAGCCTGCTTTCACATAGGTCATCGTCAATCCATTTTGGTCACAGCCGCACTGCACATCTGTTTCTGTGAGCTGCAGCTTCTTAAGGTGGCATTTGGACTTCATAAGAACACAAACAACCGAGCTATAAATTGCCACTGCTGGAGTTATTTTGAATAAGTGTATAGTGTTTCATATTTATAATGGCGAGGCTTCATAATATTCACAGTGAATATATAACACCGATCAGTTCAACAAGCATGAAATTGTGTGTTGTCAACTTGTCACATAAATAGAGTCATATTCTGGCTTGCGATAATGTTGAACTAACATTTTTTTCCCCCAGAATCGTCGAGAGGGTCACAGCAAAGTGGGGAGACCCCACTTCCAGGCATCAGTTTTTCTTGGGTGAATGCTAATTGGTTAATTTGGTGTGTTCTTTCTGTCATCCAATGGCATCATTTAAAGCCACTTCTTGGATTCTTTTGTTGGGTTCTGTGAGAGAGAGTGATTTTTTTTTTAAATTCTCCTTTATAACAATTTTTTTCTATTCTTGTAGTGCAAATCAGTGCTAATTGTCACGAAATTCTCCAGCTATCTCTGGCAAGCTATTCTGCTCGTCTGTGCACCCCAGTTAACTCTTCATTCATTATGAGAACATTAGGAAGTAGTGACAGTCAGACACTTTGTCCAAACTTTCCTGAGATATAAAATGCAGAGGGAGAGACAGGAAAACCATTATCAAACCAGATTTGCCACTGACTGAAATGGGAGAAGGCTGGGGAACAGCTCAGAGACCGGTTTCCACAGGGAGCTGACACTGCCGCGCCAGAGGCAAGAGTAGAAACTGCTGTGAGGAACTCTCTCCCTTTGGAGAACGCTCGGCTCTGTTCTCCTCTGCCCATCTTTCTTCCCATGGCCCGGAGACAAGTCAGCGTTGCAATCTGCGTCTGCGATCATTTTGACCTACCTGGTTAAGTCGCTAACTTCAGGACCTCAGGGCAGGGCTTTCGCTCTTCTAAAGCACTATGCAGATGTTACCAAGGATTATTTATTACCAATACTGTTCTTTTCATCTCATGTCACATGGAATATGGGTGCTCGCATATTCTCGTAGGAAAAGCAGTTCCCTGCCTGAGCTCTCGGTTTCTGTCATTTTTTACACGTTTGCACAGTTTGCACGTTTCCTTGTGTTTAAGGGTTTTTTTAATCATCTATTCTCTCACTGGCTTACTTACTTAGAAAATATTAATCACTATCAACCAGAGCATGCTCAGCTACATGGCAACTTCTGGGGACACAATGGTTAACAGCAGACTCAGTCTCTGGCTCCATGAAGCTCATGGCGAGTGATGAAGACAGGTCTTTAAAATTGAGGGAGATAAGCTCCCTGATAGAGGGAGGAATGCAAGGACTCTCCCCACCTGCCTGTTATCCTGGTCATCACTAACAAATAAATTCTGCTCTTCTAGCACTTGTTATCTGTAAAAGTTTTTTCCCTCTGAAGTAGAATCTTACTGGAAAACTGCTCTCCTAGCAGGAGTGATCTTTTCTCCCAATCAGACATGGGACCCAGTGAACCCCAGGCAGTAGCACAGAATGTATAGGAAGAGAATGGTAGACCTGGGATTTGTGGTGTCCTACACATAGCATATTTAATAAAACACAAGTTCGCTCATTGGGATTGCTGGAGAAAAGCGAAAGGAAGTCAGACAGTGAGCACAAAATTCTTTCACTGGCATGCAAGGCTTATGCGACCAGAATGCTGCACTATTGTGTCCCATTTTAGGTACATTGACCTTTCTCTCTGGGAATAATATGTCAGTCCAGCTGGAAGGGCTGACATGCCGTTGGCCTATAAGAGACACTCTACTATATGTGCTTTTGTCTCTTTTTGGGTCTGATACCTCATTGCTGTCCAGGGTGGTGATATCTAGGGCTTTTCAGTCACCCAGAAGCACAAGAAGAGTGCTCTCTGCCCTTTCCTCTCTCGCAGTCATCAGGCATTATACCCATAGTGCGGTCCCTATGCTGTGAAATTAGCTCTTTCAAATACCCAGGGGTGTCAAGTCCTCTGCTCTGATGTGAAGTCGGAGCTTCTGTGTTCCAGGAATAGTTCTCGGCCAGCTCGGACGGTGTCCAGAAATGTTCTCGTGCAGGGTCCTTTTGGGTCTCGCAAGCCCTGCCTCGCGGGGGTGTCCTGCTCCCTCGGGGCTGCTTATCTCCATCTGGACTTCTCCTGTAGGCTGGGCTGCCTGATGGGCAGGCTCGTCTCCCATTCCCACTAGAGGAGAATCTGGCCACTTCCTGGAAACGGGAATCCTGTGTTGCTATGAGGAAAAATGGCCTCTTCCCTGCCGCTCTCCAATTCCAGGTCTCTGCGTGCAGCGGATCTGAGAGTTACATGAGGTCACGATGTCACTGTGTAGCTCCTCTAATCCTGTCACCTGCCATCCCAGCAATGCAGCTGAGGTGGCTGCTCCCGTCCTAAAGGAATCTGTGTCCGTTTCTCCTGGGACAGATCTAGTCTGGACCGCTTTGCGGTATTTGTTCCAACTGAAAATTCTGACAAAGATATTCTGTCCACACACAGCCGGGGAATTCTCTGTGTTTAGATGCGTTTGGAGGTAACTCAGTGTTGCCTGGTCTTGGCAGATAACTGAATCTGTGAATCCAC
This sequence comes from Thryonomys swinderianus, assembly GCA_004025085.1. NCBI lineage: Eukaryota > Metazoa > Chordata > Mammalia > Rodentia > Thryonomyidae > Thryonomys > Thryonomys swinderianus. Next base: position 27,224 of record PVIC010010052.1, read on the forward strand.
GTCGTGCACACACTGCCCTGTTTAATTTGCCTTTGAATGGCAAATGTGGTTCTTCTCTGAGTCAGCAGAAGGGACGATACCCGCCAACAGGACTCTGTGACCTCCCTGGTGCTTTTGTGGTGCAGAAAGACAAAATGTGGGTCCCACTCCTTCTCCTTTAGTTACGGGTTCATTTCGATTTCCAGTTACATGCTCTGTGGTTGAAAGAGAAGATGTATGTTTCATAGATAACATGCCTTACTTAATCATAGTGGCTATTTTTACGATTCATATGTGGAAACCTTATTTCTTTGGCCATTTTCAACTGAGTATTATTAATTTTCTGAAACAGAACTGGGAAACAACCTACTTTGTAAAGGTGTTTCTGAGAAGCCAGGCGACATTCAGAAAAATGCTCTCATATTTAATGCATTTCATTCTCAGATAAGCCTGTCGTTCTCATTTAGCATTTTCTCCCTTTTATCTAACTATTAACTAAAGTGAATCTAGTTATCTCCTTTTTGAGCACATAGAACATAAGAATAATTGATTTAAAAAGTTAACAAAGTAGCAAGGACAGATTATAGCAAAATTTAACAAGTGATCAAAAGATAAGACTAGAACTTATGAAAATGCAACAAACACCCCAAAAATGACTCTCTGGAGCTATTTCATTCGAGGGCAAACAACCCTGAGTTTCCTAATCGCTCCCTACAGTTATTTTACAATAGTGTACAATGCTGTGAACATCAGTCTCCATAATTTTTAAGATGGGAAAACATGTAAATGATTTTGAAATCCTTTCATCAAAATATTTTAGTAAAAACTTTGGTGTGTACATATTTATCTGTACAGGTGCCTATGTGGATTAATGCCCGATGCTGTGAGAGATGAATGAGACAAATATATAGACACACATACATGGTGTTGGTTCTAAAAGACTTCCAAAGTGTCTTGAGGTCACCCTGGGTTTCCCACCTATCTGGACATGGCAAATAAGAAAATGGTCCATGGGATGTTGAGATGTTTTTTAGAATCTGTTAGAAAACTTCCTCCCTTAAAAAGCACAACTGTTGGGCCGGAGATTTAGCTCAGTGGTTCCGGTGCCTGCCTCGTAAGTGCAAGGTCCTGAGTTCGATCCCCAGTAACCACATACAGTGCTGGGTATAGAGACTCATGCCCACCAGCAATCAATACCACATACCACATTGCCAGGCGTGGTGGCTCACACCTGTAATACCAGCACTCGGGAGGCAGAGGCAGGAGGATTGCTGAGTTCGAGGCTTGCCTGGACTACATAGTGAGCTCAGGGCGAGCCTGAACTACTAAGCAAGACCCTGTCTAAAAAAAAAAAAAAAAAAAAAAAAAAAAAGCACAAGTGTTAAAATTACCTGCAATGGAGACAACTGATTTATTTTCTCTTGTCAGTCAGTGGGAGGAGACTGAGTGAGACTAAGACAGCTCAGAACGGTTGTCAATAAGAAATTCCCTGCACGGCCTTTAGAGTGGTTTTGCCTCTGGGTGCTGCCCCTACTGCTTTCCATCTTCATCCTAAGCAGCCCCCAAATAAACCACTACCCAAGCAATGCATGATCCCTCATCTATATCCATCTAGGGCATGCTAAATTAAAATATCTGCACCCAGAGTCATTCCTCTTCTTTCCTTTCCTTATTTTGTGTGGAGACTTTTGTAAATAAATCACCAATCTTAGGGCTTGCAAAGCGATCATCATAATGTGCTACTTGGTTTGGGGTAAAATATTTCAATACATGGACAAGACTGAGTTCCCTAAGTCTAGTTTCTGTCTAGAAATTCAGGGGCTCCTCCAGTTTTATATTTTATATCAAACTCTTCTGCCTGGCACTGGCACTGGCACCTCTGCACCTGGAAGTGGACAACTTGAATTTCTCCATATGGACCCCGAGCCTTGGTTAGGCCATGATGTCTCATTAATATTCAAACTTTGGCAATTTCAAAGAGTGCTGTCCTCCCCGACCACTCTAAGCAGTCTAGCTCCCCTGGCATTTTCTCATGCTTATCCTTTGTATGGAGGCATTTGTGTCTCCCTTCATGTCCCTTTGAGGAGTCATTCTTCCCCTTGTTCAATTTTTCCCCTTCTCTTTATGGCTGTCATAATAGCCCTGGATGCAGCCATGCAGCCGTGACCCTGTCCATCACTCACCTGCGAGCTATTCTTGAACCAGTAGATGGTCCCTGAGTGACCGGATTAATTGTGCCAGCACTAGGCCTTTCGGCCCGACCTTTCATCCAGTGGCATAAAAGCTGCTTCCAGGCTGTGTGCAAGGCAGGCTGCCCTGCCATCTCTGTGCCCTCCATGGAGCCTAGCAGCAGAGAGGAAAGCATCAATGCAAATTAGGAGCAGAGGCAGGAATGGAAGAAGGCATGCAGTCAGAGGTTATCAGAAATTAAATCAGCCCTCCTTTGAGCACCATGGGAAAGAAGCCTTAAGGAAGGCGAATCCAAAGGAAATTTTCCATAGACACCATTTCCATAAACGGTCTTGTAACAATGTGCTATTTTAAAGACGGGTTGTTTTGGTCTTTGTTTAGTTGGAGCCTTTACCAGGCTCTAGGTTAATTATTAAGTCCCTAAATTTAGGAAGGAATCTGGGCTCCTCTTTGGCACACAGTGAATTGTTGTTGTCATGCGTGCAAAGGAGCATCCTGTGTTTTTGTTGAAAGTGTGCACTGAGGTACGTTCCTCTAGATAGCTGGTTGTAACTATATCTGTGAAGCTGTATTATAAACCAAAAGAGAGAAAACAGACTCAGCTCCTCGGTGCTTAGCACAATGCCTTCCTTGCACACGCGTCTCTCTCTCTCTGTTGCTCACTAGTGGGTGAGATTACAGTGGTTTTACCAAATTCAGAGAGAGAGAGAGAGAGAGAGAGAGAGAAAGAGAGAGAGAGAGAGAGAGAGAGAGAGAGAGAGAATAGTGACCTTCCCAGCCATTCTGACCAATCAGGCTAAAAATAAGACATGTCAAAGATCTGAGAACATGTTCTCCAAGAGATGGTTTATAAACAGAGCCAGCAGTGGCAGCAGTACAGTGTGTGTCTGCCAGAGTGACTGTGAACTTACCTTCTTGCTCTCCTAGCAGGCTTGCTGTTCACACGCGGACATATGGGTGGTTTCAATGGCAGTTGGGAGACACGCAGCTATGTTAAGTCAGTGCGTGCATAACAAGGTACTGCTAAGGGCACAAAGCGTCTCCATGATCTCCTAGAGAAGAGGACCATTTCCCCTTCTCACTGAAGAGCTGAGCAATAGGTACCTCCCTGGGGTTCTAGAGCATCTCAGCAAGTCAGGTCTGCGTGAGGTGCCATCTGTCGCCTGGAGATTCATACAAAGGAAGACCACAGATTTCCAACAACTCATTCGCAACTCTGTGCTGTATTTCCTGGTCTGTTCTGACCTGCTCAGGAGCTTCAAATTTTGCCAAATACTTTGTTAGCGGTATAGTTTTGTAATCAGCAGTCACCATGAGAAGAATTTGCCTCTTGTGGACCAGTAATTGTATAATTACACAAGTGTACCAGACTGTGATTATAGAGTAGTTACCTGATTTCTTAGAAGAATCTAGGATAAGGTACATGGTAAGATGTGCTAAGGTGGGGAAAGACAGCTAATTCTTAAGGCATTTGGGATTTCTGTAAGATGAAAATGTTTCTGGCCTTGCTTGCTTTTATCAGCTGTGGTCATGGGAACCAGGGCATAAAACTAGTAAGAACAGGATTCTCTCACCTTATTTTTTGGTTTCTTTAGTATAATTGAATTCAAAGTTGTCTTTACTATTTTAGCAAGGGCCTTGGGATACTCTTTTAGAGGGGAATAGTCTTCCCATTTCAAGACTTTAGGAAGAATTAGAAGTTAAAACTTGGTATGTTCTTAGGCAGTATCTCTAGTATAGAAGCTGATTTCATTCTGCTTAAAATGGAACCCTTTATCAACATTTAAAGATGTAGAACCACATATCAGTCACTAATGTTAGTGTGTAAAATACAAAGATATATACAGAACACCTAAAACCCAGGATTCCCTCTTCAGGAGCTATTTGGTCAGTGAAGAAGACAGACATACACAAGGAGTTATTAGACAAAGGGATGAGTTCTATAGTCAAAGTGGAAATAAAGGACCATGAAGTTACCAGTGAAAGAGTAAACGTGTCTGCCAGTGAAGGGAAAGAGAGGGAAAATGATCACTATGCCATGTATTTATTTATAAACTGCATGCCCCACCTATTTGGAAGCAGATAAGTAAAAGGTTACACACAGTAGGTCCTTCGTCATATGTCGTAATGATTTTGCCTTCTAACAAGTCCTGTCCACATAGCGCTTGGCTATCCAGCAGCTCATTTAGAGTTTAACAAAAGCTGCACAGCTAAATAAGAAGGATTCCTTAGTCAAACACCCATGGGCAAAATCTCTGAGAGCAAATGTGACAAACAGAATCAGAGATGAGTTAAATAGTCAGCTACAGCAAGCCAACCTGAAAGAAAAAAAAAAAAAGCCCTGAAATGACCAAAAATGGAAACATATTACAGTTATCTGCATTCACAGTACAGAGCAAGTTTGGTCATATTTAAGATAATTCCCTAGTGCCTGCTATTTTTAGCCCAGGGGTAAGCTCCTCTAAGAGTCTTTCTGTATTGCATCCCTTTAACCTGGTCTAACAAACTAAGCCAATAAGCTGTCTGATTTTCCTTGTCCATCCGGGAGGAAGAGAGATAGCTAAAACAAACCATTTGCAGGGAAAATGTTCAGCCTATCTTGTATTAAGAGCTTTTTTCATATAGATTTTTAAAACATCCCAATATTAAGTGTTGCCTGTCAGAGACCAAAATGTCAAGCTTTGCTGTTTTGAAATTGTAGGCTCATGGTTATAAAAAGAGGATTTTATAGGCCTAGTCTAATGGAAATAAACATTACTCCATTACCTTCAGTAAAACCAAATCTTTACCGTCCAAGCTATCATTATTAATGTCTATGAGAAGAAAGAAATGTTGCCAGGGGTTTGTTTATTTATTTATTTATTTATTTAGGCAAAGAAAGGCCGGCAAGCTGTACTATAGCAAATGAAAGTTTTCTTAAAGTGTTTTCCTCGGTGACTTTCCAGTGTGTAATTTAAAAGCAGAAAGCAAAGAAAATGCAGTGTTAAAACACTAGGCTGGCTGTTCCTGGTATCTTTCTTTCTTGCATATTAACAAGTCTTTGTGACAGTATCGTTATGGCATTTCTTGTCTGTCTATGTGTAGTATCTCCAAAGAATGGGATCGGTTCTTCAGTCTTCACCTCTTTCATCTGTGTGTGTGTGTGCATGTGTCTGAGTGTGTGTGAGAGTGTGTGTACGCACACATGTCTGTACAGGTATAGGTGTGGGCTGAGATTAAAACACATATCACATGTGTGGATTACAACAACATTTAATGATGGTTTAGCTTCCACCGGATTCATTAAACATTACTGCTGTCATCAAAGTTGGAGATCATTTCAAGTTTACCAGGCTACCCTAGTTCAGAAGACTGCGGATTTCGACTTACCACACTGTAGGCTTCAGCCACACATACTCTGGTGAGACAACTCTCAGCTTTTTCTTGAGTTCATGTTACTTGGAAGGTGTTAGACCAGGTGCAACAGGGGTAGGAATGTGTCTAACATGGTCTCGGTCCTTGAGCAGGCTTGTTCCTGAACGTCATCAGTGTGTTGCCCATGCCCATAGAAGGGCAGCCAAGGAAGTCTCCAACATTTATGGACATCCCACTGTGTCCCAGACACTAGTCTAGGTCTTCTCTCTTCAGAGTCTTATTGAACCTGAATTACCAGCCTTCTCATAAAACATTTTATTGGGCCCTTACTAAGTGCCAGGAACTACCTTGGTTATGCATGGTTTCTGACTTCCCACAGATTAGGAATTTAAAAGTTAGTCTTTAACCAGAACTCAGATTTCCTGGTTCCCACCGCTTCTCCTCAGTGTCAGTGAGATGAAATGGGTATTTTCCAACAGGAACGCTCAGGACACTGGCCAGCTGCACGGCCATCTTGGAGGACGGCTGTGCTTGACTGAGTTGCCCTGTGAATTGTTCTGTGATCTCATGGTGCCTACTTCTGAGAGAACCGGTGGGCTTTGGCCACTCAACAGCCTGCAGTGGTGCCTTCTGCCAGGAGGAGTTCGGTGCTTTGCAGGCTTGCCTGATCTTTAGTCCCCTTTAAGTCACGCTGTTAATCTTTAGCACAAGGCTGACGCCGCAGTGCAGGGCACACCAGGTTGCCTAACTTGTTGTTTGTGTGCTTCCAGGGATCAGAAGCCACTTTGCTGTTTTTCCCCCAAATCCCAAGCTTCAGGTCGTTATGCCTGTCTCTCTGTTCTTTGTTCTCCCTGTGGAATCTGCGCTGAACTCTCTCTTCTTATTTGGTGAATGTCCAAGATCCTCTTCCACCATTTGCTTTGTAACTTTGCTGTCTCATATGTACTTAGAAGATCACAACCTCCAGCCTCCTCCATGAGAATTGTCCCCGACTAACACTGAAGACACCTTGTCTGTGCGTAGCAGACTTGGCGATGAATCAATTGTTGTCTTGCAGCTTCTGTTGGGTGTCTCTATCTCCAGTAAACACTAATGAAATATGTGGACTTCAGAGATTATCTTCCCTGTGGGATGCTCAGCAGAGTGAGGAGACAAGACTTTCTCATGTTACACAATCTCATAATGAAAGAAAGGTGGATAATCAAATCCCTGACCAAGGCAGTACAGGGAACATAAGACTAAGTGAGTCAAGCCCTGCCTCAGGTGTCCATGTGGCCACTGCTGAGATATTAGCAGGCTACTCAGAGGCTTAGAATTGGGCGGAAATCCATAAAATGAGGGATACAAAGGGAGGACAACCTGGTGGAGTTTTCTCTGAATAGATCTTCTGGATGGAAAGAGACTTCCACAGGCAGAGGGGCTGTGAGTATTTCAGAGATCAGCTTTGCTTTCATTATTACCTTAGCACATACTTATCACCTTCTGTGTGTAAGGATGTGTGCTATGTAGTAGAGTAAAAAGGGGACAGGTTAGTAGCAATGGTACGAACAAATCCACAACGACAAGGAAACCCCAAGGGAGGATTAAGAGATAAGACTAAGCTAGTTGGACAGATGAGAAATTAGAAAGTGATTGGGATCTTAGAATGGCACAAAATTAATATGAAGAGAGATTTAACACAGTACACTCAGTCCACAAGAGAGAAACTGAGGCTCAGAAACATTAAATGAGTTGTGCAAAGAATATCAGCATGAATCAGTGCAAACGGAGAGAAGCTGTTACATGGCTCAGTAGAGACCTCAGATTCTTGTCTGCAACACCGTGAAGGAAGGGTTGGCTTTCTCTGCTAACGGTGGAAGGCAGGAGCCCATTGAGGAACCTGTTGTGGTTTTCAAACCTGAGGTAACGGGACTTGAATAAGGGCAGCTATGGTGACAATGAAAGGAAGCGACGGATGTGGGAGACTGCGAATTAAGAATCGATGACGATTTTTATCATAGAAAGAGATAGGTCTGATATTGTGGTGAGAGGAAAACAAAAGTAAAAATGGCTGTGGTTTTAAGCTCAGGTGATTTGGAGAACTAGAACTCAGTGGGGAAAAAAATAAAAGAATGGGGGGGATATACATGGTTCAGGGAAGGAGGGACGAAGAAGGTTACAGAATGTACCATGTGGACTGTCAGGCATGTAGGCTGGCTTCCACCAGGACACGGTATCATGGGAACTGAACTCTGGAGCCATCACTGGAGGAGGCATCTGAAAGGGGCAGTTGGTTTGTCGGATGTACTGGAAGAGAGGTACCAGAGGTCCCCTCTTTCCCACATTCCAGCACTGTTTCATTTTTGCTGGGAGGTCAGTAATTTACCGAGTTTCTTCTTGTCCAGAGTAACAGTAGCTTTGAGAGGTATTTTTGTGGGCCAGGTGGTGGGAATAAACATGTTAAAACAACGATTAACCTAAAAATGAAAACATTACTTCTGTCAAGTTAAATTTGGTAATTAAAAAATACTCGTCTGAGTCCCATAATCCCCATAATGACTTGGTGGTGTTACTTCATTTTACAATTTGCAAAGTGAGACTTGGCTTGCCCAGGCTCAAGTCACAGAATAGAAAGCAGAAGTCAAACTGCCCAGCTCCACAGTCAAAGATCTTACCCACTCCCCGCACAGCCTCCCAGTTACTACCATGACCGCAAAGCACTGAGCTTCTCATGCCCTCCTACTTCCAGCCTTTTTCAAATTTTCCAAATGCCTAGAATTATTTCTTTCTTCTTGTTTTCAAGCCTCCTGAATTTTAAAATCACAGAAACCTGTCAAATTCAGGAAATGTTCCCTAATTAATTCCACCTCTATCTAAGCAAGCAGCGCGGCTACCTGTTCTCATCCGGATAAAAGGAGTGTGGCTGAGTGGAGAGATCAGCATGAGCCATCTTGCCACGACCAGCTGGCAGACCGGAGCTTGCACCCTGCTCTTCATAGAGCTGTAGACATTTTGCTTTGCCAAGCAGCATCCTTAAAAGTACATATTGAAATTGTGAAGCTAGGAACTGTTAGTCCTTCTCTGCTGTGAATGCTCTTGATAGTTGTTGACTGACTGAGATTTTTTTTGTTGCTATTTGCTTGAGAGGGGGCAGCTACAAAGTATTGATAATTCATCCTAAACATAGTTTATTGGACCCTTGGGCATGTCTTTGTGAGCTACATTTGGTAGAAAAATATATTTGTAAGGAAACCCACTGAGTGTAATGGGTAGTGTAACTCTTTAAAAAATGCAATTTAAACTTTACATATTCCCCTAAGATCTTACAATTCCTCCAAAGTTTTGCAAGTTATGTTTATGCCTGATAATTTCCCTTTGCTTACTGATGAAGAAATTTTGTATTAGTTGGCTGTGCATTTTTCTCACGATATTTTGGTTTCCTTTGCTTCTATGTTAAAAGTTGAAGCTAGGCCTCATTTATTTTTTTCTTATATGTAAGCCTTGCATAGAAGAGGAGACCAGTTAAAACATTATAAGACTGCATGTTATTACTCAGCTAAGTTATAAGCTGAGGTGATGAATTTCACTTCTTTTTGTTTCTCTATTCTCCTGATGATTCCTAAAGCTCTGTTTCAAACTTATGTATAGCTTCTTTTTCCCCAAAATAAGACCTAGCTGGCAAATGGATGGATGGATGAATAGATGGATGGGTGGATGACGGTCAACTTGGGAGACTGTAATCCATGCTGGAAAGTTTTATGAGAGGGAAGAAATTACCTCAGTGACAAGATCCCTTGAGTAGCTGCTCGGCTGGGTCTGGTGGTTGCAGCAAAATCTTCAGATGGGTTAGTAATTGCATTTCAGCTAATTCATTCTTTGGTTCAAATAATACATGCTTTTGCATCACCGTTTAAAATAGAGTGGTGAAGTGTGCATTTCTGGCTGTGTTTACAAAACAGTGCTTTATTGCTGTCTAAACATGAGAGCTCACAGCCACTCCCCCTGCAGCACACTGAGAAAGGGCTCTTCTGTGTCTTTGCCCTTACTTTGAAATATGTTGTCCTTAGAGGTCATGGTGTTCTGGTTTGGGTAACAAACTATTGATCAGGGTGTTATGGTAACAGCTGTACTGCTGATTGGATGAAGATAAATATCCAAGAATGCACCTGGTAATACTTGGCATTATTGCTTTTCCTGGGAGCCAGGTCACCCCACAGGGCTTTTGTAGGAATGCTCAAGAGGCAAATATTGTCCAGTCTTATTAGGCAGAATATAAGCCCCTGGTACCTAATTCCTCCATTAACCATTATTTGTATTTTGTCATTTATTTTTCCCTGTACCCATCTTCATTCTCTTTCCTTACATTTCCTTGCCTTGACTTTTTGAAGTTTTTCTATTATTCCCCATTGCCTCTCTTTTGTTCTTGCTGAAATATTAATATTTTCATTTAGTTTTTGAACAATTACAAGGTAACGATATTGTTTTTAATGGCTCTTGTTTTTGAGTTTAATGGTGCTTATTCTGGTGTTACCTGATTTCATTCATTCATTCATTCATTCATTCATTCATTCATTCATTCATTCATTCATTGGTAGTATTAGAGATTGAAGCTAAGGCTTTCACACCGAGCTATATTTCAGCATTTTTTGTATTTTCAGTTTGAGTCAGTGCCGCTCTACATGTCATCAGAGTGCTGAGGCTGAGCATGAGCTTGTGGTCCTCCTCCCTTGACCTCCCAGACTGCTGAGATTACAGATATGCTTCACCACATCCAATAGGATTTATTCTCCCACCCCGCTACCAGGCATCTGACTCAGGACCGTGAGCTTGCCAGGCAGGTGCGGCATCACTGAGCTACATCCATGGCCTAAACAGGATTTATTTCTTTTTCGAATGTCTATTGTATGTCTTTAAGTTGCACAATATCATGTTTCGATGTGCATAGTAAATGGTTACTATAGCCATGCAAATTAACATATGTGTTACTTTTCCTAGTACTTTGTTATAATAAAAACACCTAAAATGTACTCTGAGAGCAAAAATAGTGCACAATATTAACTACTGACTTCATGTAGTACAGTCAATCACTAGAAGTCTTCCTTGTACATACTGAAAGTTCTTGTTCTTTGATTACTTCTCCCCATTTCTATACACACACCCATACACACACACACACACACACACACACACAAGTGACCACTGTTCTACTCAGAACTGTCTTTAACTGTCTAATGCTGAAGGTGTTAGTTGGGTCAGTAATCTTTGATTTTTCTTTCAATTTGAATTTTTTTTCACTGACTAGGCTCTCTCCCTTGGTGTTCTATTATAAATGAATTTTTGTTCATATTCCTCTTTATAATCTTCTAATTGTCTTCCTTCTTCATTGAACATTCCCTTTCTCTATCAAAGATAGAAGATCCTAAAGTTTCCTTTTTTCTATACTTTAAGCATTTAAGTAAATGAGAGCTAAGTGGACAAGCCAAAGATCATGTCTGCAATGCCTCCCTGTGGTCTCTGCACCCAGCTGTACTAATCTCAGCAGGCTAAGCATTTGGTCTTGGCCAGACTGGGGACTTGTGTTTTAAGCAAGGCCTCCTTTTTCTACTTAACAGAGGCAACTCAAGGAAGAATGCTTTATAAAATTATGCTTGAATATCACTTATTCCTTGAGAGTTTTTGTAGAGTTGATAATTCATTGGAAAAATGTACTGACTTGAAAAGTTAGTATAATAATAGCTTGCTTTATAAATATTTTCACTTATATGTTTATATATTATTGTAATTTAGGTTTAGATTTCATTTATCTTATAAACTACAGATTAAATTTGTACCTTAACACATACTGATATATTTATATTAATGTATATTTCAACTTGCAGAGTTATTCCATTCAAATCTTAACTTGTTCTGTCTTCCTAAAAGTCAAAGGATTTCCAGTGTGACTTGAGGTCCAGCATTCAGAGGTTTGCCAGACCACCCTCCAGTATTCACTGAGGTGGGATGTGCCTCTCAGTCTGTTTTTCCAAACATCAAACAGACTCATATTTTCAACATAATATCTAGGCAGGGCGTTTCTCATGTGTGCAAAGGATGACTTTCCACTTTTGGAAACCCTGTGCTTCACCAAGAGGAAACTAGGTCTGTAAAGGGCTCAAGCTCTGTGGAGGCCACAAATCTCCCTGCTTTGTGTACCAACAACTTAAAGACGCTGTAGGAAGGTGGTTAGGAGATTCGACTTTCAAATGCTCCTTCCACCATCTGAGGTGGGACCAAGGGTGCACTTACTCCTTTAGTACAGAAATTTATTCATTCAGCAAACTGTTAGTGATTCCTACCGCGTGTGAAGGGCTCCTAGGCACATAGTAGTTAGTACACAGGGGAGCACAAATTTCTGCTGCACTGGAACTCATGTTGCTAGGTCGAGGTGAGATACTACACTGAAAATACTTTCACAGTATCTGGAAGACAGAGGACCTGTAGTACATTGCTTTTTCAAAAACAAATACAGACTCTCTAAATGCCTAGGGGCGATGTACTGTCTTCCATGAAGGCATCCAAAAGGAAATGTGACATTAACAGAACCTTTACTTTTTCAGTATTTAGCTGCAGTAGTTAGGATGGAGTTTGTGGTAGTTTGGAGTTCCTTGGCCATAAACAGCAAAGTCAAAATAACAATAGCAACAACAACAACCATAATAATAAAAGAATTGATTTTTGTTTCCTCAAGTAGAAGGGCAGAAGGGAGCTCGTGGTGGATGAAATTGATGAGAAGGTGTTGAATTTGGCTTGGCAACAAAATGCCGGGAGCCCATGAACTGAACTATGAGGCAATTCTGCTCAGGATTCAAATGCCACACTTTCGCACTGGGTGCTGTCCTAAGTCAGGTTTCCATACACTGCCTCTCTCTGTCATCTCAGGGAGAAGGGGAAATTCAGTAGAGGGAAATTGTGGTTCTATTACAGACAGACAATCAAGAAATAATCCACGATCACTATGGGGTTTGAAAGCTGGGTGCGAGATTTTGTAAAGTCAAAATGCTTGACATTAAGGGACGGAATTGGGGGGTTCTTTTTCCCAACTAAACAGTGGGAATTCTACCACCCAGTGGTTGTCCTCTGAAATTCCATGAAGTGACATTAGTAGTGAGGTTTTAATTACATTTTGCTTTGAACCTATACATATGTGAATATATATTTACCTGCACATGTATATGCAAATACATGTAGTCATATGCCTTGTGGACTTTGTCACAGATAGACATTTCTCCTTCTGTCCTCTGTGACCTCTACATCACCAGGACACTTGTCACTGTGCATTCACTTTCCTTTGCATTGTCACATACTTCTAGAAACACTTACAGAGCATCGGTGATGACATCTTTTATGAGTCTGGTAGAGTTCTGGCTTTGGGAATTGGAGGGACGTGTTACATCACATTCTATCCTGATACAAACTCGCTGTCCCTGAGAAATCATTCATGTGTTTCTGCCAAGAGACATTAGCGGCTTCATTTTTTTAAGTTCTCAAATAATATACATAGAAATAATATAAAGAAAGTGCATAGTTCAATGCCTGCACTTAATTGGTAGTCACTCAGGGGCAGTCTGTGAGAACAGGCACCACCTTGCACTTCCTGGGTCGTTCTGCAAAACCCCAAGTGCCCTTGGGAACTAAATTGTGTGAGAATTGTGGCTAACATTCAGCATTCTGAGAAAAGGTGAGGGGCTTGCAGACAACCCAAACCCCAGGTTCTGTGATGGCCCCGGGGAGAGAGTGGGGCTTCTGCTTCCTGGACCCACAATTCCATGGGAGTAGGAAGGGCTCTGCTTTGTGTGGCACCGACGTTCACAACCAGTGCAGTTCCTGGCACATGACAGGCACCTAAGAAACACTGGTTGGAGAAATGGCCAAATTGGGACGCTCCTGCCAGGGGCCACAGGGAAATGACTGAGCTGCTCGCTCGAGTGGCTGTCATTAATGCATGATTTTCCAAAGCGATCCTAAAGGGGCAGTATATTTAATCTCTGTCATGAAATGTAACCTTTGGAGGGAAGATGAGCAGCCACAGAGTGACTCCTCAGAGTCCTGCGGCCCTGGGCATGGCCCTGCCTCTCCGTCCTGCGGCCCAGGAGAAGCGCGGAGCAGAGACATCTGCATGTGCAAGGGAACCATGTTTAGGCAACGATGTTTGCGATGACTAATGAGTCCTGGTAAATAGAAACCGGGAAGCAGGAAGTGTGGTCTGCACTACTGAAAATATCAGCACAGACAATCCTCGCTCAGAACATTGGCTACAAAAGTTGAGTTAGCATTTGGCATTTTCCACACGGGCTGTTTGATTTTCTTCACTGTTGTGGCAGCACATACTGGCAAGGCAGTACGCTCCCATAAATTTGTTGTGTGAGCTCTGTGGGGGTAAAGGCACAGGATATAAATGCTTTGTTTTCTATTATAACGGTGGTGACAAGTTTCCAAATATCATATTTACTTTTGGCTCAGGATGAGAGAACCTGGTCGTAGTAAATGTCAGATGGTTCCCATAATATAACACTAGTGTAATTGTTCATTTTTTGTTGACCGTTTAATGAATATCTACTATGTGACAGGCCTGGTGACAGCTTCGGTTGCTCTGGGTGCAAGTTGCATTATTTTGTTCTGGTGGAGCGCACCTTCTTACGCCCCTTTTTGCACCCCTCATTCCTTCTTGTCCCCTACACTTCCTTGCTGCATCACTTCTTCCAAACCACTATTCCTGAGCTCCCTGAAACAGCTGCTGTCTTCCCTGGTGCAGCTGCATTTGCCTCCATATTTCTCGACCTGCCTGTTGATTCATTCTCCTTCTCTCCATCGGTAGGAAACTCTTGAACAGTCTGTGCTATAATTTTCACTAGTTCCATTATTTAATTCAGTGTCTGAAACATGATATGTGCATATTAGATGTATGTTGAATGAATACAGAGCAAGGCCTCAAATAAATATGAAAGTACTTTTGTAAAACATGAGCAGCACAAAATCAGGTATTTTTTCCGCTTGACCCGAAGTAGTAGTAGGTACCTGCTTGGCCCAAAGAAGCCTCAACTGAACTCAAACATTCTCACATATTTTGCCAGGTGACTTTTGAATACCTATATTTCCAAGGTTGCCAACAATTTGCAAGTAAAGATGAATATTTTAAAGTTATTTAAAAAGATGAATATTTTTCATATTAATATTAGAAAAATTCTGGAGTGCTAAATTGTAGATAACATAATGAGGGGTATGAACTGACTGGCTGGAAAGATCACTTAAAGAGGGTGGCAAAATATTTTAACCTATATTGTTTTGAAGAAAAACTCTATCCTTCCATCTCCTGTTTCTCTTCATATATGTTCATTTATTCATTTGGGAATTATCCAATGTCTGATTCTTCCAATCATCATAATCAGTAATTAGAATGCAAAAATAAATGGCAAACCTTCCCCAGGAAATGCACATTGCTAAATAATATGTAGAGCCTAATTTTGCCATTGAGCCAAAAATTTTAGTACGATGATTATATTTTGCAAAAAGGACAAAACATCTTTATTTATATGCTTTTTCTCTTCTCTCAAACTATGTTTCTTTGTGAAGTATGTAGAATTGGTCGATGGTCAGGATACTTGGTCAGGTTCAGCATAGTCAAGGGAAGTGGACTAAGACATTTTAAAAGTTACCAATTTACAAATTTCTTATAACTCTTGTAGGTTCACATTCAAGTTCCATGAGAATCTAGATACACTTACGATGCGCCTCCAGTCCCTAGGTCAGAGGGAAAACTAAGTCCTTTGTGCAGTAGCTTCTGAAAAGATTTCCATGACTGTGCTAAAAATTATGTGACTTCCCAAGAAGCTCCTTGCTAGAAGATTCTTGGCAACATTTTTTTTTTTTTTTTTTGAGACAGGGTCTCGCTTTGTAGTTCAGGCTGGCCCTGAGCTCACTATGTAGCCCAGGCAAGCCTGGAACACAGTAATCCTCCTGCCTCTGCCTCCTGAGTACAGGGATTACAGGCATGAGCCACCACTCCCGGCACTGTGGTATGCGGTGTTGATTGTTGGTGGGCGTGAGTCTCCACGCCCAGCATTGTATGTGGTTACTGGGGATCGAACTCAGGACCTTGCACTTGCGAGGCAGGCGCCAGAAGCACTGAGCTAAATCTCCAGCCCTCTTGGCAACATTTAAAACTCAAAATGATCCTCCTTTCTCAGAACTAAGCCTGAGAATCTGAATGGCTTCCCTGACCCTTGTCCTATATATGTGGCCTTCTGTAGCTGGGTACCGTTTGGGTGTCCCAGTCTTACTTCCTTGACTTGATTATAAACTCTTTGAGGATAATAAAACTAACATTGATGAGAGTGAAATTTATGGAAAGGTCTTTTGTGCCAAGCAGTATTGAAAGTGCTTACATATTTTAATTCATTTGATCTTTACAACAGCCTATGAGTCAAATAATTCATTCTCTTCATTTTGGGCTGGAAACTAAATCTGAGAAATTGAGTAGCTTCCCTCAGACATGATGTATTGCTGTGGGGCAGCACGGATTTGTGCCTAGAAGTCTGACTGCAGACCTGAGACCCTTTGGTCCTCGCTATGTAACGTCTCCAGAATGTGTATACTTTATCACGTGACGACTCACATGTGCAAGGTGCTCCAAAAATACAAAAGTGTCGATTTATCAAACCATTTTCTAAATATTTTCATAATCTTATCATCTCTCTCTCTATATATATCTCTCTGAGTAAAAGATACAACAGTTATTATGTTAACCTTTTTGGCAAAAAGATAGAGAGCAGGGATTATTTCAGGTATGACAAATAATTTTATTAAATTTGAATCTTTACTGGTTCATTATATATACACATCATGATCACATACAATATTGAGAATTTGTACCAGTATATGACACAATTTAATTCTCATTTTTTCCCATTCCCCACCCACCCTACAACCCCCCACCTCTAAATACATAAGCTTTGTTTCCCTTTTTCTCTTATCATATTTTTTCTTCCCCTTATTACTTACCCCTATACCCAGTTTCCCTCTAAATATTTTCTATTTCATAATATCTACCATATATTCTAGAGTTCATTTATATCTTCAGTTTGTCATACCAGAGAAAAGATACAATATTTACAGAGCTGTGATCTATATATTTCACTTATGATATGTCCTGAAAGTATATCCACTTGAATTTAAATGACTCAAACATCATTCTTTTTTTTTAATTGAATTCTTTATTGGTACAATTTATATACATCTCAAAATCACATATAACATTGGGAAATTTGTACCAGTATATGCCACAAGTTAGTTCTCATTTTTACCCATATCCCTACCCACTCCCCCCTCCTCCCCCCTTATACATGTTCTTTTATTTTCTTTCTGTATCATATTTATTCCTTCCCCTCATCATATTCCCACACCAAGTTTCCTATAGAAATATTCCACTCTATAAAAGCTGTCCTACTTTCTAGAACTCATTTGCATCTACAGGTGTTCATGCCAAAGAG
>PVIC010010053.1:0-44209 GCA_004025085.1 Thryonomys swinderianus
AAAAGGGCCGGAGGGTTGGCTCAGTGGTTCCGGCGCCTGCCTCGCAAGCTGTAAGGACCTGAGTTCGATCCCCGGTTACCACATATAATGCTGGGCGTGGTGGCTCACGCCTGTCATCCCAGCACTCGGGAGGCAGAGACGGGAGGATTGCTGAGTTCGCGGCGGCTTGCCTGGGCACCATAGTGAGCTCAGGGCCAGCTTGAACTACAAAGCAAGACCCTGTCTCCAAAAAGCAAAAAAAAAAAAAAAAAAAAAAAGCAGCAGGAAAGGCACCAAAGCCGGCTCCCTAGTGTCAAACTTGCCCAAGCCTGTGTCTCCCTCAACCTCTATTCGCATGAGGACTGAGCTTTCCAGAGATCTCCTCCTTCGTTTTAAAGTCCCCCTCTAGCTCTTGTCTCTAATGCGGAGCCTCTTTGAATTTTGAATGGTCCTTTCCTCCTTCCAAGTGCCCTGTGTGGGAACCTCTGTCCCTGGGACTCAGTAAATCATTAAGTCATATAACAAGGTGTGTTCTTTTATCTACTTATCTCATGATCTATCTTCTGTTTTCGAAAGTAAGGCCCAAGGGTCCACTTTTGAAATGATGTGGTGACATAAAGCACTAGACACAAGCGATACTTCACTAGGTAGGGTGTGGGGTGAGCAAAAGCTATTTAGGACTCAGCCACCATGCTCCAGAGATTTATTCAAAATTATACAGGTGGGGAACCCCTGAGAGCCAGCAGTTTGCGCTCTCACCGCTGGAGGGCGGGGCAGAGCCAGCTCTGGATCCCGAGGCTGACACTTTAGGGTGCCCCTGACAGGCTAGGGAGGGTCTTGGTGTTCTGGGCTGGGGTTCCCTGGTTCCAGGCCAGTATAGTAACACTTCTGTTGCACCTACGGACAGCTGATGAGGATTTGTAGCAAGCTGAGCCAGGATACACTGTAAGAACTGATGGGGACCCCGAGAGCCTGACGCTATTCCGCCTCTCTCTTCAGCGTTGGCACGAGCCTCACCAGGCCTACCTGCCCTTCAGACTCAGAAACTCACTGAGCTCTGCGTCCGCCACCGCCAGGATTCGTCCCGGGGACCTGGACTCCTGCTGGCTGAGCACAAAGACAGGGAGCCAGGACTCAGCACAGCAGATCCAAGCAAGCCCCAGGGGCTGTCCAGAGTGTGGCTGGTGTCTTATTTGTCCTTCCAAAGATGAAAAGGACAGTGAAGCTGGTGCCACGCGATGCTCCCACTTCTCCTCCTGCTATAGCACTCTGGGCTTTCTCCGGAGGTACAGACTGCGTTCAGACTCACAGTGCGTCTGTGAGGGACACTGGGCAAACATTTGTCCAGACAAAGAGGTTCCTCCCCAGGTCTGGGATGGAGCTCGAGATGAAAAACTGAGAACTCTTTTGTTTCTCCCAAAATCTGAATGTGCAAAAATAGCCACAGAGGGGAACTAGGCGGCAGACCGTAGCGGTAGACATCTCGAAGGGCTGCCTCACACAGAATCGCAGCTGCCGAGGGCACCAGGTCTGCCCCCGCCTCTCCCGCCCCCATTCTGCAGCCGCAGAGTCTGAGCGATGCGCCTCCCGGAGCACGAGGTCCACAGGAGCGCTCTGCATGCGGGCGGCCGCCGACCGGGCGCACAGAGACAGCCAGCGCACCCCTCCAGGGAAAAGTCTCTGCAAAGGTTTTTGCCTCCATGGGCAACTTCTCTTGCGGAGGGAGGACCCCAGAACGACCCCCTTATTCTGTACCCCCAGTTCCCATCCAGGGAGTCTGACAGGAGCCCTTCCAGTGCGGTCTCCAGAGTGGGATCTCCTAGGGTGGTTCCTGCAGACTCGTTCTCAGACAGGTTGCTTAAAACAACGGAAACTGGGACTCAGACGGCTGGGCTCTCTGCTGGGGCTGTGAACCTTGCTTTGACGAGGAAAGGCGCTCCTGCTCCCAGGTGCCCCCAAGGTTAGGCTGGCACCTGTCCCTGGGGTCCTGGGAAATGCACAAGCACTGCTTTATAGCTTTTTCCATATAGCCCGCAGCTATGGGGATCTCTGCTCCTCTTTATTGTCAGGCTCCCTAGTACAGGAACGAAAGCCCCCCTCCCCGAAGGGCCATGCGTGAGTTTTTCTTCTGGCCCCCAAGATAGTCCCAGCTCCACTGGACTGTCAGTAAATATTAGTTCCATAAACTCGTAGGGCTTTTGTCCCAACAAGCACACTCTTATCCCTCTCCCCTGTGAAGGGTGGGGGTTGAGAGTTTCCACCGAATTCTCAGACAGGCTCATGCCAGGGGAGAGATTCCCAGCAAACTGTCCAGGTGACAACTGTCCGGGTGACTGAGGGGCCCACACCGCTTTCTCCGCCCTTCCGGAAACACCTCGAGAGCCTCCTCTCCGTGCGAAACCAACGTCAGAGCTCCCGGAGCTCCCCTAGGATCCTTTAACCAGAGCTGGCGCTCCTCCCTCTCCGGCTCCCCGCCCCCCGCCGCCCCCAGGTTCTCCCGCGGCACCGAAGGCGGCTCCCTCCTGCTGCGAATTCGGGGCCTGCTGCTGCGAACTCGCAGGACTGACAAGAGACCATGCTCTCCTTTGTTTCTTCTTTATTTGCGGATATAATTATGCACCGCACTCTAAATTAGAGATAGATTTTTTTTCTGATATACATTTCATCTTATTCACCACGAGCACACCACACACACAGTAGGACAGTTCCACAACCTGATAAAATTGCACAAGATGAATTTGAATTCCTGAAAACCGGCAGGCAAACCGGCCCGCTGCGGCTTCTCTGGGCTTTGCCCGCCAACGATGGATTTCTCGGTCAACCTCTCTGGCCGCAAGGTTGGAATGTGTCGGGAATGGGAAGCGCTCTCGCTGGAAATGGCTGGACGCGGCAGATTCCGAGCACAGGATGGCCGTGAAATGTCCCCCCAAGGTCAAGAGTCCGCGCCTGCGAACTGCGCCCCTTCTCCCTCCCTTACCACCCACTGGGCACCTGGAACCAAAATGTTGGGGCCCCTCCGGGAAGGTCAAAACCCCTGCCCGCAAGTGCTCAGCGCCTCCCCCTCCCCCAACCAGGGTGTTGTGG
This sequence comes from Thryonomys swinderianus, assembly GCA_004025085.1. NCBI lineage: Eukaryota > Metazoa > Chordata > Mammalia > Rodentia > Thryonomyidae > Thryonomys > Thryonomys swinderianus. The sequence continues at coordinate 3,064 of PVIC010010053.1, forward strand.
AAAAGAAAGGACAACAGAAACGCAGACGCCGTGGATCGTGGATCCCTATTCCCTCCCACCCTCCCCTGTCCCCGAATAATCAGAAACTAGGAACCAGAGATGTTTAAAGCTTGGCTTCCCAAGCGCGGCGGCACAGCACACGGGGCTGGTGGCGGGGGGTCGGCGGGGAGAGCAAGGGGGCGCGGCCGGGCTCGCTCTCGCGCCCTAGTCCTCCGCGTTGGTTCGGTAGGCCTCGATGAGGCCCTCGAGGGAGTGCACGAAGCCGGACACACTGCAGATGCCGCCGATGACGAAGATGGCGACGTCGAAGAAGACCTGGTGCCACAGCAGCTTGCGCCAGAGCAGGCGCAGGTGGAAGAGGCTGGGCAGCAGGAAGCAGAGGCCGGCGCCGGTGAGGCTGCCGGTGAGGCCCATGAGCAGAGCGAAGTGCGGCACGTAGATGGCCATGAGCAGCGTGAAGACGACCAGCGCGCAGCGCAGCGTCAGCCCCCACGACTTGAGGCGCCCGTCGCCTCCGTAGCAGGCGGGGAAGAAGGCGCGGCTGCCCTCCTGGAAGAGCGACTTCTCCAGCACCTCGACCGCGGCGAAGAAGGGCAGCGGGTAGGACAGCAGCGCCTTGGCCACCAGAAAGATGTTGACCACGGCGCGGATGGAGCCGGGCAGGTTATCCGTGATGACTTCCTTGGTCTCATCCGCCCAGGTGAGGTAGGCCACGAGCGCGAAGAGGCCCTTGAGCACGCAGGCGGCGATGTGCGTCCAGTTCATCATGCAGTGGAACTCGCTGGGCTGCTGCATGTTGCCCTCCAGCGAGGGCAGGAAGATCTGCGAAGTGTAGCTGAACACGATGATGCCGATGGAGATGGGGAACTTCTTGACGTCGATGTAGAACTTCACCTTCTCCCAGGCCCAGTCGCGCGCCCGCGAGAGACAGTAAGCGATGACCAAGATGTTGATGACGAAGTGGGCCAGCGTGCACAGCAAGCTGAACTTGGACACGGCCTTGAGGTTCTTCAGAAAGGCGCAGGGCAGCAGCACGGCCGTGGCGATGATGGACCAGGACTTCTGCGACACGGGCAGCCCGGGGAAGCTGTTGTACATGAGGTTGCCGCTCACCACCACATACAAGATGCAGGTCATCACCAGCTCGATGATCTGCGCCACGTTGACCACGCGGCCGCCCAGCGTGGGGAAGCGCGGCGCACAGCACGCATTGGCTATGGCCACGTAGGAGTCCCGCACGCGCACCACCTCGCCGTCCTCGTTCTCCTCGTACAGGCACGCGATGAGGATCTTGCCGGTGTAGCAGCACACCACGGCGGCGAAGATGATGAGGAACAGCCCTAGGTAGCCGCCGTGTAGGATGGCGTAGGGTAGGCCCAGTACGAACATGCCCTGCGGAGCGGACAGGCAATCAAACGCGGGCGCTCAGTGGACGCCGCCGCCTAGGAAGAGGACCCCGGGGTACGGCGAAAGCTAACGCAAGGGGGCGCCAGGAGAGGGTGAGACCCGCGCACGCGAGGGGAAAAATAAAAGGTAGCCTGGAAGGGGGGGCTATGGGGGGCCCCGAATGGGGGGCCTGATGGGATGTTGAGTCCAAGGAGGAAAGGAGGGTTGTTAAGGGTGAAACTGAGAAGGGAAGTTGGGCCGATGGCTGGGCAGGAGCGAGAAGGGTGGCAGTAGGGGATGTGGGAGTCCTGTGGGAGGTTCCTGCGGATGGAACCAGAGTGATGAGAAGGGTCTGAAAGGGGCTTGATGGGGAAAGGGCGCTTAAGAAGCAACCGGGCCTAAGCCCCTGGGAAGCGGGCTCGGGATATAAGGCGCGCGGGAAGGGGCCCCGCCGTAATTAGGGAAGCCCAGGTGTTTAAGGGCCGACTCCAAAGGAAAATATTAAGCGGTCCATTAAGAGGAAAAGGAGATGGCGTAGAGAGGAAGTGGGGCCTAAAGTGCACAAACAAGAACGGAGGCAGTGTGATCTTGCTTCGGGGGGCCAGGGCTGGCTCTAAGGAAGGGTTCTAAACTGGAAAGGTAGAGCCCAGTGTATGGGGGAGGGGGCTACCTACCTACCTACCTACCTACCAGGAAGCGAGACCAACGCAGGAAGGCAAAATCCAGCTGGAATCTAGACTCGCAGCTGTGGGGCCGAGCGGGCCAGGCTATCAAAGTGTGTTGTGGAATCCACGAGGGGGGAGAAAAAGTAACGAAATCCTGCATCCCGGGGATCTGTGCGTCCCAGACTCCTCCGGCCTCTCTCCAGGCCTGAAGAACCCGCCTTGAGAGATTGGGGGGCGCAGGGATCCCTAATGCGGGCGTGGTGGGGGCAGAGTGGCTAACGAAGTCTCTAGCCTGTTAGTGACCTCTAGCCAGGCACAGGAGGCTCCTAGGTCGGGCCACCTAACAGAGTCGCGCGGAGCCCAGCACCGGAGCAGCCCCGCGGCAGCCTTCCTTACCCGGGCATCTACGTTCCTGGCTTCAACGACGGGGGGCTGCAGGGACGCCGCGGGGCCAAGGCCAAAATCCAGGAGACACCCAGAACCCGGGACTCCTCCGTCCCCGGAGCTGCGACCTGCCAATCCCTGCTGGCTCCCAGGGTCGTTGTGAGGACCCCAAAGCTCTGGTGGCGGAGCCCGACGCCGCCGGTGGGGATTGGCGCGGGGGCTGGAGGGCGAGGGGCACCGGGGAAGTAGACTTGGAAGGCCTTGAGACGGCGGGCCGTCCTAAACCTCCGGATCGCTTTCACCAGGTCACGCGGAAGCGCGGACAGCCGCTCCGTGGCGCAGCCGGGATTTCCGGCGAGAGGAGCTCTGCGCAGCTCAGAGCCCCACGGAGCGTGTGGCACCGACACACCTAGGTGCGTTCGTGCGTACACATTCCGGCATGTCTCCCACCGGCTGCCTCTGGGAGAGCGGACGGAGTACTGTCTGCATCAGTGTGTGCCTGAGTGTGCACGTGTCGTGTTCGAACGAGTGTGCGCGTTTGTGCTGCTGTGCGGGGCCGTACGCGGGTGAACCTGAGGATAATTCTGTGGTCTATAAATAGACGCGTGTCGTGTGCGTGTCTGTGGGGAGGGGCTGGGGGCCCGTGGGGCGGCCTCTGTGCGTGTGCGCGCTTTCTGCGTGTGGCAGGGGAGGAGACTCCCGGTTTAGCTATTTCCCCCTCTCCTTTCCGACCGACAATGCCGCTGTGACTCCATTCCGGAGTTCAAGGCGTTACTCCTCTCCAATCCTGATTTTCTCTCTCCCTCCTCACTCCGCTTCCCCCGACCCCCACCCCCACCCCGCGTGTTTCCCCAGATTTCCGCAGGGTCTCCGGGCCAGGGTCTCCCTCCAAACCTCTGCCACGCCGAGCCGTCCCGAAGCTAGGGTGCTAGGAAGGGGCGCGAGTCTGGGCTAGAGAGGAACGGCCCGGGGTAGGAGGTTTCCGAGCAAGGATAGGAAGGTCCGGGAAAGGGAGACGACTGACCCTGGGCCAAGGCGAGGTCGCTGCCACCCAGGGACAGAGCCTGGCACACGAACTGGGTTGGGCATAGAGACTGAGAAGCCGGGAATCCCGCGCTCACCTGGATGGCGTTGGTCACGTTCCAGCCCGCTTCCCACGCAGTGATCTTGGGTTTGTCGTGGCCCCCGAACTCCCCACCGGCCCCTATGCCCTGGTCTTTAGAAGCCGAGGGCGGCAGAGGCGCGCCGCCGCCGCGCTGGTAGTGGATGTCCCCTTCGACGGGCGGCTCCGCGCCCTCCTCTCCGCAGGGCCCGCCTTCCGCTCTCAGGATGTCCATCTGCAGGCCCTGGCGGTGCTCAAAGTCGAGGTCGTCGCAGTGCGCGAAGCCCACCGCCTCCTCGTCCGTGGCGGCCTGAAAACCCATCCTGGCAAACATGCCGCTCACCTTGGCCTGGGACTTGTTGGACACGGACGTGGCCACATTGGACAGCTTGCTGCGGAGCAGGGTGGCCATTGCGGCGGCAGGGCCCGAGGAGAGGACAGAAGGGGCCGAGGACGCGGCGGACGCGCGTCAAGACAGCGAGGCCGCTATCTCCGCTCGCTGTGCGCACCGCGCTCCAGGGCGCTCTGGCGCATGACCCGCTAGAGTGGCATTGGAGGCGCGCTGAGGGCCGGACCGGCCGGGCGAGCGCAGGACCCGCGGAGCGGCGGAGGCGGCCAGTGCACTGCGGAGCTGCGCGGGGCTCGGGCTGGGCTGCGGAGGGCGGCGGCGGCGGCGGCGGCGTCAGAGCCGCTACGCGAGGCTGGTGCGGCACCCCCGCCCTGCGCAGCCGGCGCGCCCGCCCTCGGAGTCTGGCGGCGCGGGGGTGGAGGCTGGAGAGAGGAAACACCCCGAGGCGGGGGGCGTCCGGAGGGGCCGGAGAGACCAGAAAGGTGGCGCGAAAGAACTCAGGAGTGAGGTGGGGGCTGGAGAAGGGCGCCCTCGGGAAGAAGGCGAGGGAAAGCGCGCGGAAGGAAGCCCGGGGGGCGGGTGGGGGAGCCGTGCTGCATTTCTGGAGGAGGTGCTAAACTGCGGCCCAGGCCCTTCCCACTTCGCGCCGCAGGGAGGGAGGGGTTGCGGTGGGCTGGTTCTGGCGGCCTCCGGCTCCCGGACCAGCCCTCCTGAGTCCCGCAGCTGCGCGGCCCCAGCTACTCCTGCCACGGACCGATCCGGGAGGCCAGGAGGCCAGCAGGAAGGACCTGCCCGTCTTTGACGGAGCCGAGAAGAGGACCGTCTGGGCGTCGGTTTGTCTGACTGGCACCCATCCCTCGCACTTACACCTGGCCCAAGTTCCCCTTGAAGGCAGAAATGGTGCACACGGATCGCCGCGGAGGATGCTCCTCCCCGAACCCGATCGCTTAGGATCGCCCGGGCTGTCTCTGCTGTCCCGGACGCCGCCGTGGAAGCGATTCGCCAGGTCGCTCGCCACCAGCCGCCCTCCAAGCGTATGCTGAATGGAGGCGAAAGGTTGGCATTTCGTTTGCGGAGGGAGGGCTGAAAGGAAGCGGGACTCTGAGGAGACCTCCCGGTAGGTTCTTGGGTCCGCGAACGCCTGTACTGAGAGGGGTGCTGTCGATGTCTGGCGCGGAGGAAGGAAGGGTTCGCAGCGCGCCGGGGTCGGCGCGAAGATGCGCGTTGCGCCCGGCCGCTGCTCCCATCGCTGCCGCCGGGGCTGAGGGGCCTGGACGATTTCTGTTGAGTGGAGCGTGTGTGTTAAGACCGTGGATAGGACAGAGGTCCAGGCACAAAGACAGAAGACGTCAGTTATTGCCGTGGACTGGATCTATTTGAACTCCGACAGCAGACTCGTTCCCCCGGGCGGATGGCTTTGTGCACGTTGGAGTCGGTGCTCTGGCCGCTGGTGTGCGAAGCTGCGTGTCTGCGTGTTTCCAGTGGGGGTTGCCCGCGGCCGTGCCTGTGAGAGTCTCTTTGTAGCTGTCTCTATTCGAGCCGTTTGCTCCGTGGGGGCTCCCTGTGTCTGTCCCCAGCTGGGGTTCGCCCAGGCTGGCAGTCCCTGCGAAGTAGAAGCTGTGACTGAGAGTGGGAGGGAGTAGCTGAAGGAACAGAAAAAGAGGGACCCTCAGGCTCCCCTCTCTGGAGGCCCTTCTCCCTGGGAACCCGAGTTTCTTCCCCTGCAGAATTTCTAGATTAGCTCACGCCAGCGCACAAGTAGGGCAGCCTAAGGGCTTTGACCAGCGACTTGGCTGTGCCAGGACGACGCTCTGGCACCATCTGTAGTCCCAGCACCTCAGTCTTCCTGAAGACGCTTCTCTCCAAACAGGAAACCTTGGCCACACCGCACAGAGATGCGCCTCATCCCTCCCTAGCTTCCCCCACTTCCCTCAGGACTGGAGCAAATCCTCCGCCTCTTGCCTTGCGGACATCCTCCTCCTACCTGGGAAATTTTCCTGCATCTCCGGCTTGTGGTAGAGCCCTTCCCAAAGACAGACCTTCCATGTCATGATAAACCTTGAGCAGAGACGGGGCAGAGACTCTTCCTCTTCAAGTACAGAGATCTCTGAAGAGAATTTGAAACAAAAGTAATGTCCCGTTCCAAGATTTGTCTTATATATACAGAGACCTTGCCCCTAGACGCCAAATTCAAAAGAGGCTTTTCCCCTGACAGACTCCTTTGGACAAGCATCTCCACCTCCTACCCCTCTCTCCTGTCTTCCTGGTGGAATTCTTTTGGCCCACGCAACATGATCTGAGAAAAATGATCTTTGCAGTGTTTTCTAGTGCCTCCCTCTATACCACTGACAACCAGATCTTAAGATGGCCCCCGATGTCTTCTTAGGTGAGTCTAAAATGCTTACCCTCTTTTTCCTTTCCTCACATGATGTTCATTGCTGTATGACCCAAGTAAGACTGTGAGGTTCTTTGTCCATGAGAAATGAGACTATTTATTCATTCGACGCACCTTTTCATCACCGTCACTACCACGTGACCGCTCTGGGCACTGTGGGAATTACCAATGAAAGCGTGGTCCCTGGCTATGCTCTCACCCCATATCTTGGGCTAGGAGGGATCTCAGAGAACACACAGGCCAATTATCCTTTCTTCTATGCTTAAAACATCCTGACACAGCCTCATTGGAATCCTAAGTGTATGATAAAGAAGTCCACATCCACTTAATAAAGTGTCCTGCTCAAAGTCACGTAAAATCCTGACACGCTATCTCCGCTATACCTCCCCTCCCCAACTTCCTCTGGTCTTTCCCTCTCCCATCCGTGATAGCTCAGTCTTTGGGCAGTTCACTAGTCAAAGAGACAAGTCAAAATTGGGTTTCAGCCCTTCCAGCTGTAGTTACGTGCTAGCAATTGTGAAAGAAGCTCCTCTCTTCTGTGTTCCTTTCTGCTCTTTGTGATAATACCTCTCCCCAGGCAGAGTGGCTGTGGCAGCCCACCCCTTATGGGACAGTCCTGCCCATTACCTTCTAGCTCTGTGACACTGAGCTGCTTACTTCTCTTATCCTCGTTTTCTCATCTCATATGAAAATATTTGTAGCATCAGAATCATTGAGGGCTCGATAAGATCTTGTCTATGAAATGCTTAGCGCGTACTAAGTGCTCAGTAAATGATTATTGCCATTTCTCATTGTGTGTGTATAGGGGTGGGAGAGGGAATTCATACATAAGAAAAGCCTTGTGCTTGGGTGTGAGGAAGTTGGACTGTGACTCTTCATCACTCTACTTTGAATCCTGAGCTGGCCCGGGGAGGAGAGAATGGAGGTCAGAAGCAAGGCAGAGGATAGGGACCTGCCGGGGGACCCAAGACCAGCAGGATGACCAACCTTGGTGGAAGTGAGTCTTGGCCCTCCAAATTCTCTTAGGTAGCTCCTTCCCCTAGAGGAAGCTCACAGCTTGACCCCTGGGTCACCACACAGCACACTCACATGCTGTCACACAGAAAGTGACAAGCCAGCTGACTGGTGCACAAACGACGACCACCAAACAGATTCAAGTACAGTGCTAGGTTTACACAGATTGACAGAGCAACATACACAGGCCAAGGGCAGACGAGTGCACAGACGCAAGATTCTATCAAGACTGACCGCACGCAAAGAAACCAGGACAGATGCCCGTGGCTCCATTTGTTTGAGGAGAGTCACCCAGATAACAGGCTCAGACATTTGACAGTACAGGGATAGATGTACACGTGGCAAATCCTACACGACAGGCTGCTAGACGCAAGAAACACGCGATTCACACTGAGACCAATAATCAGGACTACACCTATGTAAGGGAAAGAGAACAAAGAGAGAAAGAGTCAGAGAGACAGAAAAAAACAAGCAAGAAGAGGGCAGCAGGGAGACAGATCACCACGCCTGGCACAGCCATTAGCCAGCGGGACACAAAAGAGGCAGAGATGTCCCAGCCTTCCCCCAGGATACTAGGATTGGGGTGTGGGGTTAGGAGAGAGCAGGAGCGACCATTGCTGGCCTAGAAGAGGAATGTCTCCTCCTGGAGCCACAGGCTTTCATTGTTTTGGAGGAAACCGGGATTGCTGAGAGGAATGGGTGAGAGCTTCCCGGGACTCCTGCAAAGCTGCTGTGAAGCAAGGAATTCTGGGTCAGGGGTCTGGAGCAAGAAGGCTCCACGGAACACAGGAGCTCGGTCCTCGTCTTTGCTATGTTCAGTGCCCAGCAGGTTAAATGCCTGACTAACAGAGATGGAGGGCACTTTGGGGGAATAAATAGGGTTAAACTGAACTGGGCTTATCTCCCAGAGCAGGCAGCAACCTGGAGAAAGGCGGGCATGGAGCCCTTGAATTAATGGCCTGGAAAGCCAACATCATGAGCATCATTTCGGGGCCGAATGATCACAGACAGATCCCCTCCCCCTCTCCAGACTGTGGCTTGGAGCCCTCCTTTCTTCACCGGATGGAGCAAGGTCCGCCTGTGAGCCTCTCCTGCTGAGGGGACAGGCGCTGCTCTGCGAGTCAGCCCACACCCCAGCATCGGGGCACTGGTCAGCTTTCCCTACAGCTAGAGGGACATACTCACCTTCCCCAGAGCAGAACCCAGTTTCCCAGTGCTGCGTCCTTGGGCTCAAGGGAGGGGAGGGACAGCGGGGCTGAAGGCCGCAGCGGGCAGTCCACGCACGGAAGAGTGATGCTGATTCTTCCGCCTTCCGTGGGATAAGTCAGGTGGGACCCCAGCGCTGTAAGTGCTGCCTTTGGTAATTCAGGATAAATGGCTGTGTAAGTACTTAACAGTGTTCCTTTGGAAGGGGTGGACATGACCTCTGCAGAGACAGCTAGGCAGAGGCTGGAGGCCCTGTCACAGACCGTGTCCAGGGGAGTCCTGCCGCAGGGCCAGGGAGAGTGGATTTCATTGCCCCTGGGTTTCTAGGTACACGCTTTCAATGCTGAGAGTTCTGGGAAGGAGCCGGGACATGTGGACACATCTCTTCTACCCGGCACCCACCCCCCATTTTCTTGAGACAAGGTCTCGCTATGTAGTTCAGGTTGGCCTTGAACTCGCTATGTAGCACCCCCATCTGGTCTCGAATTCTTTGTGATTCTTCTGCCTCGACCTCCCAACGGCTGGGATTACAGACGTGTACCACCATGCCCAGCTTCTTGGAAATCTTTAAAACCATGAAATGCTGCCAGAAACGAAGGAGGGACCTTGAACCGTTTGGTGGGTTGACCAACAGTTCCTGCCCTTTTCTAAGAAAATGACCTCTCATTATGCTGGGAGGAAAGAACCATGCCACCCTTATTTTACATGGTGACTGCAGCACGCAGTAGACCTTCACTGAACAGTTGCTAAAGGTTGAATTAAATTGGTGTCTCAAAACCATTTCCCCCCAAGAACTTTTAGTGGGATTAGTTGAAATGCATAGACAGTGGCCAAAGTCAGACCCTGAATTCTGAGTCTGTAATGCCTCTGAATGAACCTGCCTTTTGTTCCCCGCTCATCTCTGAAGTTGAAAGCTGGTCATATGTGCACATGTGAGATGGGGTTTCTGTTCGGAGAAGGTTTCTGTTCAGACCAGAACTGTTGCAAGAACCCTCAGCACTCCTTAGGAGTCTGTCAGCAACGGAAGAGCGGAAGAGCGAAGGCAGCTGTCTGCGAGCGGCAGCCATGACAGTCAGAGCCAGGGCAGAGGCTCTGACTCCAGCGAGCCCTGTTGCATCGACTCTGGTCCAAAGGGGCTGTGGGCCTGACCTCTTGCACTTCATGCCCTTGGTATAGAGCTCGCCTTCATCGAGTCCTCTTTGTACCCCGGACACTGTCGAAAGCACCTCTGAGAATTGTTGCTTTTTCCTCAGGTTCATCTCTTGTCACCGCAGGCAGCTTTAGATGGGCTGAGGACACTGGACATGGGGAGGTCGTCTTGGGTGATTGGGTGGCACAGACAGTGGCAAGGGGACCATTGGAAGGATGATGATGATGGAAGGGTGGAAAGTGTTGGCTTACTAGGACCAGAATTGCTCAGCCCTGCTTCCGCTAGGAGTATCAGGGGCCCTGGTTACTGGCCAGAACCTACCATCCTCCAGATCTTGAAAGACCCACCTCACCAAGTACTGCAGAGTGATACGTGTTCCCCCAAATTCCTCCTCCATAGGACAGGAGGAGGCAGACACCTGGCTGTATTTGGAGTGAGACCTCTGAGGCATTCATTGAAGCCCACAGAGGTCAAAGGGGTCCTCTTGACCTGATAGGATTAGGCACGGAAAGAAGGCGTCTGTCTGCACCCAAAGAGCTGGCACCCAACGCTCATCCTGCTGGACCCTATCCTAGGACTTCCAGCCTCCACAGCTATGAGAAAACAAACATCTGTTGCATAAATCTCCTAGTCTAGGGCATACTGTTATGGCATGTGTCCTGGCTGATTGCTTCTGCCAGTCCCTGGCCAGCTCTAGCTCAGGGACCAAAGGTTTTCCTAGGTCACAGCCCTCTGGACATCTGATGAAACTGAAGATCCCCTTTCCAGAAGCAGATGGAGATGTTGCACAAGGTTTCAAATCCTTTCAATTCCACCCTTGTTAGGTCCATGACCTCCAGCCTAGGAGCCTGTTCTAGAAGATTCTTTCTCTTTTATTCTGTTTGGAGTTAGAGATGAGAGGTAGGTATCAATATTAACATTTAACAAATGCTAACTCTGTATCAGGGTCTAGAGTAAGTATTTGGCCTGGGCGGCGAACTGGTATACAAGCCTCACAACACCCCCTTGAGTATGGGTTCATTTCATGCCCATTTTACAGATGGGGACACTGGAGTGCAAAGTGATTAAGTAACTTGACCAAGGCCCAATAGCCAAGGGTCCAGGATTGGAACCCAGGATCTGAGATGTCCTTGGAAGTCCAGCACTGAAGGTAAAACTGCCAGGGAGGTCTTGGGTCTGTTAGTTCCAGGAAGGAACTTCTATTAGATCTGTTCCCTTCTGGCCCAATATCTCAGCGCTCAGACCTTCTCCCTACAATGACTGTTGTATATGGCCATGCTCAGCCACCTGTCTCCTTCCTACATAAACACCTCCTAGGACCAGAGGAGGCAGACACAGGGCTGGCTACACTGCAGGTGCTCAGAAGAGCTTATAAATTCCCCTAAAGTCTCCGTGGGGCCTGGCCTCGGTGGGCTGGGCCTTGCCACCTGGGGTTCCAGCCCGAGACCACACAACCCTTCCCTGCAGATGAATTTATACCTGCCTGGCTGAAAAGGGGTCCTGGGACGTTGGTTGTTTCCTAATATGGGTGTGTGAGCTTATTCTTAGAATTGTTTAATTTTATATTTTACATCTAAAAAATTTACCGGCACATGCTAAGTCTCCTAGGTTCTTTAATTGCCAACAGCTTATGGCAGAAGAAGGCAGGCAGCGGCGTGGGGGGGGGGGGCCTAAAAGCCTAAGCGTTTAGAACCACATTCACTGGGTAAGTGCAATTTAATCTCAGTAACACACCATCCATCACATTAAATTAATCGAGTTATTTTGAAATTTCTGATTCTGTAGCTTTGTATTGCAGTAGTCTATTTGTTATGCCGGTTGAACAGAGCTGAAAGGACAAGGAATTTATACCTGGCTTTGTGTTGTGCAGATTCCAGTAAAATAAAGACAATTTGTCAGTCGTTGGGAAGGGACTGTCGTTCCCCCCTCCCTTAAAATGGCCGGTTGTGAGAAGCACGCGTTTAATTCATTCTGACCAAGGAGAAAATAAGCTTCACACAGTGGTTCCCCGCACATGCCCCTCGCCACCTGGATGGGTCTCCGTCCTCAGTTCTGCTCCCCCACTGCTGCCTGCGAGGGGAAATATGACAGCGTAATGAACAGTTGTACGACGTGCTATAAAAAGGCAATTAAGGGAACTGTTGGACTGGGACAAGCCAGCGTGCCCTGGTTAATAGCTCTGAGCGGAGCTGGGCCGTGGGGAGGACAAGGTAAAGGAGGGGGAAGGGGCTTGCTGTTTACAGTGAGGGGCTGAGGTTGTTCGAGCAACTGCCTGTCAGCAGCAAGCGAAGCCTCACCTGGCCTTGTGACCTCCAGGGCTAGGCTGGCCTGAGGGCCGTGTTGGTTTGGAGCTCAGCTCCACCTTCAACTCTGCCTCCGCTGGTGGAGTGACCCTGGGCAGGTGACTCCTAGTCGCTGAGTAGCTTCAGCGTACTCATCTGTTAAGCGGGGGCAGAAGGAGCCTCCTCGACTCGAGCCCTGACATTCATTGGTGCACAGATCATTGCACATAGCTGCACCCAGACCCCGAAGAAATATGGGGAGAAGGCTTCTCCTTCATGTTCAATACAACACAATTCATAGCTGTGTGGTGTATTCAAGTCTGATCTCATCACGGTGCCTCAGCCTCCACAGGGTGTGCGCTCTCTGATCAGGTCACCTGTACTTGCCCATGAGCTGTCTGCCTGGAGGCCAGCCCTCCCCTCCCGCCCCTCTTTTCATCTTCTCAGCCCCTCTGCCTCTGTTACTTCCAAATGTTCCTGTTTGTTTACCACTGTGCATGTGGTGACCTCCAGATGGAGTCAGAAAGAAACACTCCCTGCCCTGTCTGAGTGCTGGTTTCTCTCCTTTTTACAATGCTGGTCCGGGGAGCGAAGTGCCTTCATGTGGACAGTAGGGAGAGGCCACCTGGCTCGTGGTAAATTAAATGCTCAGTAAATGCTAATTGCAGTTGCCTTGATGCAGAAAGCTCCAAGTTGATATTTAACACTTAGCACAGTGCCTGCCACACAGTAAGTGCTTGATAAATTTGTTGAATGAACCCTTGAATGAAAACTCACTTGGTTCTCTTATCTACTCGCTGTGATCTCTGAGCCTCAATTCTTCCTATGTCAGATGGGGATCTGGTCTTTCCCTGCCGGTCATTACTTTAACTCCTGCCCACCATGGGAACTGGTTCTGTGTGTTTGCTCTTTGGGTCTCTGAGAACTCAGGGAGCACAGTCCCCTTCTGCCTGAGTTCATCCTAAAACAGGAAACCAGCAGAGCTCAGGGGTCTCCATGGGGACGGCCCTCCCACTGCTTCAGATGGATGTGGCTGTGAGCTCCAGCCCGAGGACAAAGGAGCAATCAGGAGTCATTATGGCTTATTTAAGGATGGGGAGGTGATTGGCTGAGAATTGCCAGAACACTCCTCGCTGCAGATGAAGAGGCTCTGAGTCTCTGAGCTCTTTCCTCCTAGTGTCCAACTCAGGAAGGGCTGTGTGGGTAGGGCTCGAGAGGTGACCTTGTCACCCCGGGTGACTGTGGCCACCAGAGTCTGTGTGCCAGCATCGCCAGCCACCCTCAGGTTTCCAAAGCCATGTCTGGTCCCCATTCCTCAGGTCACCTGCAAATTCCCCAGCCCCCAGCCTGTGTGACTCAGCTGGGCCTCTTAGTTCTGGCTGCAGAGAGTGACCTGCTTCCCACCCAAGCGCCTTTCACTCACGTTTCTGGGGTTCGAAGACACACTTCCACAGCAGGCAGAGCTGACGTGTGTCAGTCTCCACCTCTTTGTAGCTGTGTGGCCAGGAGACTCACTTCCCCCAGAGAGACTCATTTTCCTTTTTTTTTTTTTTAGCTTTTGAGACAGGGTCTCACTTTGTAGTTCAAGCTGGCTCTGAGCTCACGATGTAGCACAGGCAGGCCCCGAACGTACAGCAGTCCTCCTGTCTCTGCCTCCCGAGTGCTGGGATTACAGGCGTGAGCTACCACGGCTGGCACTGTGGTATGTGGTACTGATTGCTAGTGGGCGTGAGTCACCACACTCAGTTTTTGTATGTGGTTACGGGAGTCGAACCACGGACCTTGCGCATGCTAGGCAGACACTGAAATCACGGAGCTAATCTCTGGCCCTTTCCTTATTTGTTAATGGGCATAATCAGAGCTCCCCCTCAAGGTAGAGGAGCATCTAAAGTACCTCACAGATGATATGTCTTTCGTGGATATTTGCTAGTATATCGTTTTTTGGTCTCACGATAGCACCTCCTCTAGGCAGCCCCTGTGATTCCCCGAGTTTCAGCTGTACCCCCCTAAGCATTCCCGCTGTCCTCTGATTTTCTCTGAAGAGTTGCAGGTATGTGCAGGTGTGGCCTTGTGTCTGGTGCTCCACAGGGAGCCTGCCACGGAGGAGGCGCTCCACAAGCCTGCATGCTGACAGTCAGCAAGGACTACATGGAAACGCCAAGCGCCCTTTCCAGGCATGGCTCCCAAGGGGGCTGGCCAGGGGCCGAGTCAGTCCCCAGGACGCCAGGACCTCTGCATTCCAACCCCTGTTGGGTATGTCTTCCACACTCCTTAGGGCCTCCCACAGCTGTACCATCCGAGGAGCTTTCTGGGACTATCTGCTCATGGTGGAGTATAGGAAAAAGAAGCCGATCTTCTCTCCTCCAAGGCTGCCTCTTCTGGAAGGATTTGAGCTGAGTCTGTGTTCTCTTAGTAAGAGTAATCCTATTTACGTATCATCTCCATCTATGGAACAAGTTATGTATCATTTCATTTTATCTTCAACCTCAGGCAGTAGCTTAGGCCCACAGGCCTTGCTGGAAGGACGCTGGGCTCTCAGGTGATGATGGGAAAGACAGGAAGTGGCCTGAGCTCACGAGAGCAAGGACCAGGGACCCTTGTCTGTTCATGGCCTCTGCTTCTTTCAGCATATCATCTCTCAACACAGTGCCAACAGGTCTCCAGCTCGCATCTCATAGCTGTCGCCACTGCCATGGGACTGGCTATTTGTCTGGAGGACTTTGGTCATCTCGAGTTAAGAACCCACCCCTGGTCCAGTCAATTACAGTCAGAAAGTCAATGTCCTGCAAAACTATGACCAACTCAGCTGTGGCCCAACAGTTATAAGAGGAGGAAGGGGCACCAAGCGGCAGGCACAATGTCCACGACATGTTGCTTAGTCACGTCACACACCCAAGGTGGAGCAGTAGACCGCATGAGCTCCTGACTCAAGGCCGTACAGCTAGGAGAGGCGGAGCAGAGCCTCAAACCTGGAGCTGTCTGTCACCAAAGCCAAGTTACTCTGGAGGTGCCTCTGAGGTTCCAGGGCCTCTGAGGTTCACTGGCTGGGGAGGAAAGCCAGTGAGGACACTGTCTGTGATTAATACTATTATCGCTGTTGCCAGTCTTATTGTTATTGTCACTGCCAGCTTTGATTCTGTTCATTTAGGCAGTGGTGGCTCTCATAGGCGATGTCTGAGGCTGGAGCCAAGGAGAAAGCAGAGACAATCGGCTGTTCCGAAAATGAACGCACCCTGTCGCAAAACGCACATCCGCTCACACAGCAGGCCATCCCCAGACCAGCCTGTCACCTCAGCTGGGACAGCGGCCAGGCTCCGGGGTGTGCTCAGAGGATAGAGCTTTGTGCAGCCCGCCGGAGGCCTCCCTGCTCCCTGGGTCCTTGCTGCTGCAGACTGAGCTGCGCTTTTCTTCTTAGGGAAGCACAGCCCAGGCTTCCCGTGTATCGACATGAAGGTCAACCCAGAGTTAGGAGGCCTCCTCCATGCGAAGGTGTCAAAATCAGGCAAATGCGCCCACTGCGGCCTGGGGCACAGGGCATCCCTCAGTGCCAGGAATACCAAGGTCACGGGTCTCTGGGACCAGATCTTGGAGTCCACGTCTCAAAGACGAGCCCTCTGCCTGGACCCTCGTAGCAGGGCCAGCCAGGCTCAGCCCTTGGTCCATCAAGCACGCTGAAGACCTCCACACTCTACCCTTTCCCCAATCTGTGGTGCAGGGGTTCTGCCCTAGAGCCCTCAGGGATCAATGCTGTTGGAAAGAATTCTGGCCACATCCCTACCTGCTGTCGCAAATGTTATCCTGTGTCAGAACCCGCCCTCGTAGGATCCCTCAGACCAAACATGGCTGGTGAGGGGCTTTCTTCAAGTCAGACATTTCAGTGCTATTCAGGAGGTGAGTGCTGGGGAAGGTGCAGGGTCGAAGTTCTGTTCTTTTTGTCTTCTCAGCCTCTGCTGCTCAGGCCTTCAAGTTTCCCCTCTTACCCTTTCCCGCCAGGACACTCTCGGACACCCACCCGCAGAAGTCCCTCCTGAGGTCTCTGTCCCCGGAAGCTGCCGCCAGCCCTGCCCTCCAGCCTTCACAGGAGCGCCCAGAGACCACAGACGGCCCACGAGAGAGATGTGGTGTTTAGAGAAATGATTTCGGAAAGCTCAGGACTCCTGGGGATTCATCTAATGCTTTCAGGTCCAAGATCAATAAGTTAGGAGATCGTCAAACCCTTAATTACACTGACTCCTTGGGACGAGCTGGAACTGGATATTAACTAAGCATCTCTCCTTCCTCAGGCAGCAGGCAGCGGGAGGAACCTCCTTTAGCATTTTCTCAAAGTACAGCTTTCCTATGTTTTTGTTTCCCTTTTCTCGATCTATGTCTTTACCTCCCACATTCAGAAATAAAAAAATTACAAAGTGCATGTAGTGAAAAGCGCTCTTCTCTGTCCCTCACTCCCTGCTTTCCTTCCACCAACTTTCACTTTCCCTTAACTCTTTTTTTTTTTTTTTTTTTTTTTTTTTTTTGAGACAGGGTCTCGCTTTGTAGTTCAGGCTGGCCCTGAGCTCACGATGGATCCCAGGCAAGCCTCGAACTCAGCAATCCTGCCTCTGCCTCCCGAGTGCTGGGATTACAGGTGTGAGCCACCATGCCCAGCATTGTGGGGTAGTACTGATTTCTAGTGAGCGTGAGTCACCACACCCAATACCATATCATTGTGTGTGATTGCTGGGATCGAACTAGGAACCTTGCACTTGCTAGGCAGGCAGCAGAACCACTGAGCTAAATCTCCAGGCCCCCCCCTTCACCTCTTCATAATTTTCTTAGGAACCTCACACTCACCCATAACAGGAGCACAACCCTGTAAGCAACTTCAGATATGTGCTTTTATTATCCTCATCCTTTTTTTAGTACATGAGATCGAACACACTGCACCCTTTGTATGCTTTTGTTTCGGCCACTTGACTATCTCTAGAGTTCTTCCACAAAAACTATAGAAGTTAGCCAGCATTTGAAGGGAATACACAGCAGTGGCTATTTCTCCTTCCTTCTTTTCTCTGAAGCTTTACGCCCTCTGTGGCTCCCTGAAATAGACATGTCCCTCGTTTACTCATCTGCTCAGTCATTGCTTTTGTCAGAATTCACTGACCTGCTGCCCCGTCCTGCGCCTGCTGCTCGGTGCTGGATTGCAGAAGTGCGTTATCCCAGCCCCCCTTCCTCGGGTTCGGAGGATGAGGCAGACACGCACACCTCACACGCTAGGAATGAAAGGCTCCCTGTCTCACTTTAGTGTCGGTGACTTCCCTTTTGTATGTTCTCGAACTGAATGGAATTTTTTCTTTCTTTGCCACTGCCAGACCCTCCACTTGCCAATTAGCCCAGCTGGGTGTTCAGGGGGACCCACTGCCCCTGTCCAGAGGCAGTGATTTGTCACCTAGCTTGGAGGAGCCCAAGCCGAGGAGTGTCTTAAGATGTATAAAAGCAAATTCCTCATCAGAACTTCAATGCCTTTTCTGGGAACAAAAATTCCCACTAAGACAAAGAAAGGAACATGATAGAAATAAAATTCCCACTAATACAAAGAACAAAACCCATTTGAACTCCTTGGCTGGTAGAAGGCAGAGGGAGCGCTCAGAATGTGTTTGAAATTTTGTGAGTGAATTTACTAAGTTACTGTGATGTTTGTCTGCGTGTTGGGGCAAATAGTTTGGACCTGCTGTGCCCCTGAATACATACTGTCTGTTCCACTGTTACTTTAGGGTGAGGCCGTAGCAGTCTGCCCCCCACACTCCACACTGTCCTGACAACTGTAGGGCGGAGCTCCCGGCACCACCGCTCTATAGATGAGGACAGTGAGGCTCGGACAAGGTGAGTAAGTTGCCTTGGGCAGATGACGTACATTGGTCTCTCTAACATGTCTCCCAACACCCCAAGAGCCCATTCTACCCCCCTGGATCTCAACAGTATTCATCAGTAAAAGAGGGTTACAGATTATACCAGAGGACTGCTTTGAGGACTTAAAGAGACAATCTTTGTAGAGCACGCAGGACATTGCCTAACAAACACACTGCTACTAATGTTGTTTAAGATTAGTGTCAACGATACTATCATATTCAGACGGCCTGGGGTCAATCCCTTAAGGAGCAGAGCCCTGAAGACTTTCCTGGAGCCAGGGGGCCGGGAAAGTGAGGGGTGAGGGGCCAGGGGAAGCTCATTGCCTTAATAAACTCACCCCTCCGTTTTGCCCCCACTCCTTCTCCCCGGGGCTGATCCTGGGCTGGGCATGCCAGGCTCCCTCTGGGCAGGGAAGTCTGTTTTGGTCCCATGTCCATTACACACTCGGCTGAGCAGAGGAGGGGAGCTCAGCCGGCAGGCAGTAATTAATTGCCTATTTGGACTCCTGCTGTGGTCTGGATGGGAGGATGCAGGACGGTGGGCCTGGGCTGGCTGACACTGGAAGGGAGAGGCCCTGCTCACCCCACCACCCCTGTGCCCTCTGAATCGGTGCCGGGCTTGAGACGGACCAGGCAGCTGTGGAAGCCACATCTGTCCACTGTGATAAGAGAGACACTGAGGCTCTTGGCAGCGTTGCTGAGGGCCCACTCAGAGGAAGCCCACCGTGGGCTCCGTGGAAGGCAACAAGAGAAACAGTTCTGGGACCAGGCTAAGAAAAGCAGCCCAAGCTCCACGCTGCACAGACAGGGACTGCAGTCCTGGCCTTTCTATGAGCTGGTGTGTGACTGGGTGGGACACCGTCCATCCATCCCTGAGCAGGCACTCCTCTCAGGAGGGGACAGTGACAGTAGTCTTTGCAGCTGTGGTTTCTGGGGTTTAAGTTACCTGCTCTCAACTGCAACCTGAAAATAATGCTCGTGTTGACTTGCCAAGCATTCAGGTAACTTTTAGTATAGTGCATTGTCAGAGTTGCTGAATTTTAGTAGCCATTGTTAATTTCTTACTTACCTAAATCATAAGTTAAATCTTATCAAAATTGTGCTTTTTGTTTCTATAGAGCTTCTCCTTTATTGGTGCCAAAGATTGAACCCAGGGCCTTGGGAATGTTAGGCAAGTCCCCACTTGATGTGTTTTAATTTGAAATGGGGCCTCACTAAATTGCCCGGGTTAGCTTCAGACTTGGAGTAGCTGAGATTACAGGTGTGCATCGCTGTCCTGTATCCTCACGGTCCATCCTCTCGGAGAACCACCTGTCCCCTCCCACTTTGGGCCGACTTCTTCAGTCCGTGTAGTATGGGGGGCACTGCTGGGAACCAAGGGGACAGAGAAGTGACAGCAGTGTAAACATCAAGGCAGCCTTTTTTGCCAGCATGACTGAGGAAAAAAAAGTACTGTGTTACTTTCACCTTAAAGAGGCCTGAACAATGCAGTTACCTCTCTTTGTGGATGAGGGGTGCTTCGGAGAAAGAGCTGCTGAAAGTACTTTGCAAATCTCAAACCACAGGGCTCATCTGTAGATACAATACACATCACTACTGTCATCACTATTGAGTTTGCCATCATGGTCATCACCATCATTTAGAGAGATTTACTGAAATGTAAAGGGGTTTCCCAGGCATTTAGCAGGTGTTTGCAGGACCTCCCCCAATGCAGAAGGTACGTGTGACCCCAGTGGAATGGATGTCATGATTAATCAGTGATATCTGCCCTGGTGCAGAGGAGAGCTGTGGACGTGCTGTGTTTACTTCTCCTGCTAAGAGCGCAGCACAGACCTGGCAGGTCCAGTTGGTACAGGGGTGAAAAGCCAGAATTGACTGGAGTCCTTAATGCACCATAGTGTGAGAAGTTGGCCCAGACCTGAGATCAAAGTGCTCACAACACTACTTGTTGTTTTGTTGTTTGTTTGTTTTGTTTTTGTGAGATTGGGTCTGGCTTTGTAGTTCAGACTGGCCCTGAGCTCACTATATAGCCCATGCAAGCCTCAAACTCAGCAATCCTCCTGCCTCTGTCTCCCTAGTGCTGGGAGGACAGCCGTGAGCCACCATGCCCTACACTGTTGTATGTGGTACTGATTGCTGGGCAGGATTGTGGTTTGTGGTTAAAAGGGATCGAACTCAGGACCTTGCGCTTGCGAGGCAGGTGCTGGAACCACTGAGCTAAATCACCAGCCCACTACTATGTTTATAATCATCGCAGTGATACTGGATAAAAGAACTGGCAGGAAACTCAAAGTAGACCACGGGGGGTACTCTGGAGTCTGCAGCTGAGCCTCCCTGGCCCAAATGTTCCCACTTACCCTGAGCCTCGTGGTGATGGCTATCTGGACCTAAATCTTTCCTTTTCCCCTTGGAGCTTGTGATTTGGGTCAAGAATCTGTCATCCAGAGTTAGATCCTTTATGCTATGGTCAGTGCACTTTGTGTTACTGACACCAGCTCGTTCAGTGGGATTTACGCCAAACATCTCCTGACCGGGCTCCCTGGGTGTATTATGTAAGGCAGACCTTGTCTCCGGCTCACTCCTGGTGTCCACGCCTCCCACCAGACAGGGCCTTTCCTCTGGCCTGGGTCCCTCTTGCTCAACGCCAGTTCCTGGTGCTGCCAGAGAGTTGATGCCACTAAGAGTTGTCACCTCCCATTGCAGACTGCAGGGCGGGCACATGCGCTTTTGTCTTTGCTTGAGTCCTCCCAAAGTGAGGACTTGGTGCAGGTAGCCTATTTTCATAGATACTCCAGGAAGGAGAGAGAAAGGGAGAGGGAAGAACAGGGGAAGCTGAGGAAGGTGTGTTAATGAGGAGCCGCTGCTGTGGGCCGCTGTTGGAGGCCTCTGAGGAGCTGTACCCCAAGGGCAGGGGAACCGGGCACAGTCGTCCACTGACTCCTGTCCTTCACTGGGTCAGGCTGCCTGCCCCACCTCTCTGGGGCTGCTGCATTGCCCCGCAGATCGATGCCACCAGTTCTCAGGGCGCAGAAGAGCCTCAGAAGAGTGGACCAGGTACCTGGGTGAGTAGGCCCTGAACTGTGCACTGAAACTTGAGATGGCTGAGAAAACTTGGGTCAGGCCCTCAACAGGTGCTACCGTATCCCACTCCAGATCTTAGCACATCGCTGGGCCACTCCCCTGTTACCATTCTCCCCTTCTGTCAGCAGGATATCCCTTCATTTCTTCTTAGTCCACACAGCTTCAGAGTACATCCCACTGTGATTCTCCAAGCAGCTGTTTATTTATTCACGGGGGTAGTTGAAGTGAAATGTATTTGTGGTTCTGTGAAGACCGTGGACCTGTGGATGAGACCTAGAATCCTCACTTCCTGGTGCTGGACAGAGGCTGGAAGGGCAGCCTGTGGGTGGGAAGAGCCGAGGAGCGCTCCTCAGAGACTGTCACAGAAATGAGCCTAGGACAAAGCCGGAACTCTCTACTCACAGTGGCTGACCTTCACGCAGCTGGGTCTCTTCAGAGAGTGGCCTTTTCTCACGCAGTACATTCCTGCAGGAAACTGCCAAAGCAGATGGCCGGGCTGCCCGAGGGAGGCAGGCTGGGTTTACTACAGAATAGCAACATCTGACCAGGCTGACAGCACTTCCACACAGTTCAAACAGAGGAATGCCTCCAGCTGGAGCTGGAAGGAGGCCTGCTGAACCCAAGCAGCCAGAATCTGGGGCAGATCCTGCCCAATCATGGCGGCAGAAGCTGAGAGGGTAGTTCTGAAAGGAAGGAACGTTGTTGCCAGACAGGGGACAACAGCCTGTGAAGTCATGAACAAATTTTTGGTAACCAAGATGTCTTAACTTTTTTCTCTTTGCTGGAACAAAATACTTGATAACCACAAGGTATTTTAGCCTACACGTTGTAGAGTTTTCTAGTCCATAGTTGGCTGGCTCCATGGCAGGGTGACTTAGCAGAGGGTCGTGGCAGAGGAGGGCAGGGCAGGCAAGAAGTGAGAACACTTTCTTCTTTTTTGCCTTTTGATTCCATCCAGGCTACCATCCTATTGGTTGGTGCCACCCACACCCAAGGCGGATCTTCCCCCTTCCATTGGTCCATCATCCATACCCAGAGCTATGCTAAACCAATCAGCTCACTAATTCAGTATCACATTCATAATCCAGCCACCCCTAAGGCTCCTTTTATGGGCACATAAAGCTTTGGGCGGGGACATCTAGACATAAACCATCACAGGATACTTTGTCTTTGTTTTTTGTTTCTCTTTTAAGACAGGGTCTCGCTTTGTAGTTCAGGCTGGCCCTGAGCTCACAATGTAGGCCAGGCAAGCCTCGAACTCAGCAATCCTCCTGTCTCTGCCTCCCGAGTGCTGGGATTACAGGCGTGAGCCACCACGCCCAGCAGGCAACTTTTTTCTTAACAGTAGCAAAGTTTTATTAAGAGTAGGGAAAAGAAATCAGCTCTGCAGAGCAGGTTTGGGCCAGTGGGAAAAGGAGTGCACCCTACAGTGTAAGCACGGGCCACCACAGAAGACCAAACACAGGGATAACAGGAAACTTCTGAGGGCCAAGGTAACGGGCGCCTGAAGGACCAACGAGGAAGAAGGTGGGCTGAAAGAACTTCGAGAACTCCCACCATGGACCCTTCAAGGAAGCACGCAAAGCAGGAAGCGGCCGGCGCCCCTCCCACCCCCCTCTGTTCTCCCTCTGCACAGCTCTCCCAGCGCGCCTGGGCTCTCCCAGCCGAGAACCTCTGTGGCGTCTTCTCATCCGTCCTAGGCCGGGGTCCCTGAGAAGGCAACGTTGAGACAGTGACAGTGCGCAAGGATGACAGGAAGCAAGTGAGAGCGGGGACTCCCCTGAGGCCTTGTGGGAGCAGCGTAACACACCTCTGAGTTATGCTTCCAGAGGGAAGAGGGAGCCAAGATTCATCCTCTCCTCCATCCACCGCGGGCTGGTGCTGCCCAGAGCACTTCTGGCTCCCACAGGCCGAGGGAGTCCTCAGGGGAAGAGGCAGAATGTGAGGCTCGCGTGTGGACTGGGCACCAATACTCACATCGCCTTTCTACATCTCCGCTCCTCTTTCTCCCTTCTTCCCTCTTTTACTTCCCTGCTCTTCGCCTCTAGCTCTTTAGGGTGCTTTATGTTACAGAAGTCTTGTCCTAGTGGTTTTTGGGACCCTGCATTTCTTTCTTTCTTTTTTTTTTTTTTTTTTTTTGAGACAGGGTCTCGCTTTGTAGTTCAGGCTGGCTCTGAGCTCACTATGGAGCCCAGGCAAGCTTCGAACTCAGCGATCCTCCTGTCTCTGCCTCCCGAGTGCTGGGATTACAGGCGTGAGCCACCACACCCGGCTCTTTTTTTTTTTTTTTTTTGAGACAGGGTCTCGCTCTGTAGTTCAGGTTGGCCCTCAGCTCACTATGTAGCCCAGACAAGCCTCGAACTCGGCAATCCTCCTGCCTCTGCTTCCCAAGTGCTGGGATTACAGGCATGAGCCACCACACCCCCGGCACTGTGGTGTGTGGTATTTGATGGCTGGTGGGCGTGAGTCTCCACACCCAGCATTGTATGTGGTTACCAGGATCGGGATCGAACTCAGGCCCTTGCGCTTGTGAGGCGGGCGCTGGAACCACTGAGCTAAATCTCCGGCCCAGGACCCTGAATTTTTTACAGTGCACTTCCCTTGACTGCTAGGGTCTTGGCGGAAACAAAGACAGCAGAGGCCAGCCCAGCTCCCACTAAGTCACAGCCTGTGTTCACAGGCCTAGGAACCTGGCCTGAAACAGAGAAACACGGACATCGCTAGCCTAACGCACCGCACCCTGGGGCAGCGAGGGCTTGCAGAGGTTCTCGAGTCTCGGGCCCTGCCCTCGCCTCCACCCATCTCCCTGGCTTGGCTGTCACTGTTGTCCACCTTGCTTGCTTCTGGGGCCCTTCGCTCTTCCAGTTACTGCACTGATGGCTTCTTGGGTGTCACCTCTATTCTGGATGGAGCTTTCTAAGATTTGGGATTTGGACTTCATCTGGCAGTTGAGGAGAAATGGTGCCCCACCAGTATCCATGCACGCCTGGCACATCTGGCCAGATGCTCTTTAGAGCGGCTCTAGTCCACCGGGAAAAGAAACAGAGATCAGAATCCTTCAGATGAACCGTGATAAGATATTTTACTGAAACACGTAATGTTCCCCGACTTCACTGTGGGACACATGAACCAACTCACAGAGTAACACACAGTCATATAACTGCAAAGCCAGTTAGTGAGTGTGCCCATGACATACACACAGAGAAGACACTTCACAGCAAACCACAAAATCACACATAGTCGTGTATCATCTCACAATAGGGGACAGGCCTGGAAATTGCAACAGTGTGGAAAGAAGCATTATTAGAACAATACATGGTCTCACAGCGACACAGTCACACTCCTCACAGTACATTTGCAAGCAGGACAGAATTGTACTTGTGTGCACACACACAGTAACCAGTAACTGGTGCCACAACAGCACTCATGGCCTCTTACACACTTGGAAAAGAAACCCACACAGATCACAGCACCAACGTAACACGTAATACATGGTCACAGTCATGAAATAACAACATACTCTTTTTTTAGTTTTTTAATAATATGAGTTATTGGGCCAGAGATTTAGCTCAGTGGTTTCAGTGCCTGCCTAGCAAGTGCAAGGTCCCTGGTTCAATCCCTAGTAACCACATACAACAATGCCAGGTGTGGTGACTCATGCCCACCACCAATCAGTACCACACCCCACAATGCTGGGCATGGTGGCTCACACCTGTAACCCCAGCAATCGGGAGGCAGAGACAGGAGGATTGCTGAGTTCAAGGCTTGCCTGGGCTACATAGTGAGCTCAGAGCCAGCCTGAACTACAAAGTGAGACCCTGTCTCAAAAAAAGTTATTGGTCCATTTTAGGAATACATCATGATCGTATTCCTCAGTGGCAATTTGTACCTGTATACACTGTATCTTAATTCTTACACCCTCTTGAAATAGCACACAGCCTTATGACCAGAGGTGTAGTAACACACAACCCCAACTCACTGACTCGGCTGCCGTCTGGGGGAGTGTGATGGAGTCTGATATGATGGGAAAGGTTGGCTTTATTTGAACAGATGTCTCATAAAGGAGCCAGAGTACTCTTTAGCTTCATCGCTGAGCTAATGGATTCCAGCAGCTCAGGAGCCTGGAGAACTCATTAGTGGCCCCAAGAGCAATCGCTTCTCTTTCACGCTCTTCCCCTCCCTGACTCCTCCCCTCCCCACAGCAGCACCCAGCCGCCCTCCCCGAAGCGAGTGCCCTGTTTGAACAAGAAGGGCAGAAGCCGAGCAAATATTTGTGTCTTCAGGCCTGGCTTGGCACTGGCTGGGTTGGGGGTTTCCTGCTGGGATTGAGAACACGCCTTTGCTGAGCAGATTCTGTTCGATCTGGTCTGGAAGGGAGGCCAGGACTCAGGCTGAGGTCTGTCCCGGCCCCTCTTGTCCAGCTGGTATTTCCCTTCCACACCCACTGCCTCACCTTTGTTCACAGCAGCCTCTCCTAAGAGTCTTCTACACCTGCTGCACCTCCCACCCTCATTCCAACCCGTGGTGACCTGGCGGCCACACGCCACCCTCCCATACTACTTCCTCAGTCTGGACCTGGGCCATCTTCGTTCTCTGCCATCACTTTGCAGCCAGGACTGTTTCTGACCAAACTCTCTCCTTTCATTTTGAACCTACAGCATACACTGGTTTCCTGCTGCTCTTCCTCCATCTTAGTTTATCTCGGGCCCTGTTGTTGTTCCACACATCCTTGCTTTGCTGGCACCCTGACCCTTCGTGCTTTCTAGCCCTCAATAACTGACCGTCCCTATGTGCCCCTTTGAGGATGTGGGCACCCCACGCCTCTCACCCACTCCCCGATCTCCCTTCTGCCAATGCTCAGATGTGGTGAAGAATATGTATTCTTGCCGGGCATGGTGGCTCATACCTGTAATCCCAGCACTCGGGAGGCAGAGACAGGAGGATTCCTGAGTTCGAGGCTTGCCTGGGCTACATAGCGAGCTCAGGGCCAGCCTAAACTACAAAGCAAGACCCTGTCTCAAAAAAAAAAATAAAAGAATATGTATTCTTGGGCCGGAGAGTTAGCTCAGTGGTTCTGGCGCCTGCCTCGCAAGTGCAAGGCCCTGAGTTCGATCCCAGTAACCACATACAGTGCTGGGTGTGGTGACTTAGGCCCACCAGCCATCAATACCACATACCACAGTGCCTGGCATGGTGGCTCACGCCTGTAATCCCAGCACTCGGGAGGCAGAGACAGGAGGATTGCCAAGTTCAAGGCTTGCCTGGGCTATACAGTGAGCTCAGGGCCAGCCTGAACTACAAAGCGAGACCCTGTCTCAAAAAAAAAAAGAAAAAGAATACCTATTCTTGGACGACCTAAGTTGGAGCCCTTCCTTCAGCACTTGCTAGCTGGATGGCCCTTGGGAGGATCAGTGTGTTTGGGGGTGTCTCTGTTTTCTCATCTGTAAAGTGGGGGCATTGGCAACTCTACGTCCGAGTGTTTCTTAAATGCTTGAATGAGTTAACAAATAAAGTCTGCTAAAAAATGTATACAAACTTCAGGAAAAGTAAAATAGTGCGAATTTTTTTCAACAGATGGTGCTACCTTCATGTGGAGGACCCTAGAGGATGTCATATATTGCAGAAAAAAAACCACTACATTTCTGGTCCTTAGAGAAGAAATTGAAAATACACGCACAGCAATCTCAGCGGCCAAGGCTATCAACCAGCAGCTCACCACTCAAATAAATGTGTGGCTGCCGCTTTAAGCACCTTTTGTAACTGTAGAGGCCAAAGGTAACTTGTATCCACTTCATGATGTCTCAGTAAGTATAGTATTAAACACTTATACAAGTTTTCTTTTCCTGAAGTCCACACACATCATTTCCAGATAGTTTCTGGCATACAGAAAATGCTATTTACAAGTTAGTTGTCATCATTACTCTCAATATAGAGATGGATTGTACACCTGAATTTGTAATTAAAAAAAAAGAAAAGAAAAGAAATGCACCTTACTAGCTAGCCTCAGTGAACTGGAATGCAAGGAAAAGAGAAAAAAGTGAAAGACTAACAGATGTTTCTTAAAGCACAGGCCCACGTGACTGAGAAAGCTCCCACCGTGAACAACTTGAACCAGCACGGTCGTTTCATTGGGAAACATCTCCCACTGGAGCTGTTACAGTTCAGACTTAGAATGTCCCCAAATCCTGTATGTGTGGAAGGTGATTAGATCCTGGGGGTGTTGTACTCATGGCGGCTTCATCCACTGTGAGCTGAATGTGCTGTCTGGAGGTCGGACCTGGCTAGAAGAGGTAGGTCGCTGGGGGCCTGGCTGGAAGGGCTCTGCCCTTCTTCTCTAAATGCTTCCTGGCTGCCAAGGGATGAGCAGCTGTTCTCCACTGTTATGCCATTTTTTTCTTAGAGCAAGCCAATCATCAACTGAAGATAAGGCCGAAATAAAACACTCCTTTAAGTTGCGATTACTAGGTGTTGAGGCTCAGTGACAAGCAACGTGATTGAGACAGCAATGGTCAGCCCCCCAGGGACTCTCATCTCCTTGGTGTCCTCCCTCTCACAGAGCATGGGGCTGACCTGCGCATCCAATGGGATATCGAAGAACTGATGACATGTATCTTCCAAGGCTATGTCAATAAAAGAATTGTAGTTTTGACTTTGGTCTTTCTGGGGAAGCCAGTTACCACACAGTGAGGACACTCAGGAAGCCCTAGGGCAGGGTCACTGTGGGGAGAGACTGAGTTATTTTGAAAACAGCCAGAGCAGTTTGCTACCTGCCACCTTGGAAGTAGATCCTCAAACCCAGTCAAGCCTTCAAATGACATACGACGGGGCCGGAGATTTAGCTCAGTGGTTCCAGCCCCTGCCTCACAAGCGCAAGGCCCTGAGTTCGATCCCGGTAACCACATACAATGCTGGGCGTGGTGACTCACGCCCACCAGCAATCAACAGCACATACCACAGTGCCGGGCGTGGTGGCTCACGCCTGTCCTCCCAGCGCTCGGGAGGCAGAGGCAGGAGGATTGCTGAGTTCGCGGCGGCTTGCCTGGGCTACATAGTGAGCTCAGGGCCAGCCTGGACTACAAAGCGAGACCCTGATTCAAAAAAAAAAAAAAAAAGACATACGACGCCTTGACTACAATGTCACAAGAGACACAGATCAGAACCACTTGGCCACAGTAAGCCTGTCCTGACAGACACTGCCGGAGGTAACACATATTTGTTGTTGTAAGTTGTTGTTTTGGAGTAATTTTTTAAAAACCCAGCAATAAACAAAACACTCATGTTTTCCAATTCAGAACTCTTAGCAAGAGAGTAAGAAAAGTTACTTTGTTATTATGCATATTGGAGAAGATGAACAGGACATGCTCTGTCTTCATTCATATCTCTCTGCCTTGAGTGGAACTCTTGAATTCTGCCTCTTAGCATTTGCACTCTGACGTAGGACAAAGTTGTTGTGTGAGTTGATGGTAACATGATCAGCAGTTTTGGAGCTGGAGGTGTAGCTCAGTGAGTTAGAGCTCTTGCCTAGCATGTATGAGGTCCTGGGTTCAAACCCCAGCACTGGGAAAAAAGGGGAAAGGGTGTGAGTGAATGAAAGAGGGCAGCAGAAGGACAAATGAGCTGTTGACAAGTGTCTGATACGATGAATCGGGAACCTTGACCCAGAATAAAGAGTCTAAAGCAAAGAGAGAACAAGAGTGTTGAAAAAATAGGGGACTGGTGAGAGATTGGTGGTCTTAGTGAGGAAAGAAAGCAGAGTGGGCTTAGAGAACCAAGAAGATAGGGGGCTGTCAGTACAAAGTCTAATGATTCAGAGATGGAAGGGTGTGGTGTTGGCAAAGTCCAGAATGTACACATGTAAACAAGCTGAAAAGGAGGCGTAGAGGTCACTGGAACAGAGGTCAAAATCTGATCCAGGGTGCGGGATGATTACCTATAAGAACATCACCGTCATCCACAATGCACCAAGGTATGGGCTAAACAAACCATGGTTTGCATATTCTCCACCTGCAACAAATGAGGAAAATAGAGTGAAGTTTCCAAATGTGTATGAAAGGTCAGCAAATGGCAGGAGAAAAAATCACTTGAGTATCAAGAAGAGAAGCAATGAAAACAGAAAGGTGTGACATGGGAACCCAGCAGCTGGGCCAGAAAAGAAATCAAAGTCTAAGTGGCGAAGAAGAGGGCAGAAAGAATATCGAAGGGAGACAGGAGGGTGTAGTTCCCTACTGAGGAGTCAGGCAGAGCTGAGCCCTGAGCTGGGACCCGATGCTGCTCATGTCCTCAGGGGCCTGAGGTGTGTTCATCACCCCGCAGCTTCATAGCACTTGGAACATCTGAAGAAATCCAGGCCAGGTGCAAAGTGACTTGCAGCTGACGCCTAAATCACTCCCCAGCATGGGCCAGGGAAAGGTCTAGAACCCAGAGGTCCTGACTCACCCCTTTGTGTGTGCTGGACTACGGGGAGGAGTGTATGGCAGTGCTGGACAGTAGAGCTGAGCCAGTGGACACCCCAACCCCAAACAAGGGCTGAGTGTGAGACCCACAACTTCGCTCCATGGGGAGGGAGAGGAAGACTCTTCCCCACCCACCCTCTTGATTCCTTAATAGCATAGTCCTGGAGTGAGAGGTACTGCTGAATCTGTGGCCTGCACAAACCACCTAGGGAGGCTCTGCCCATCCAGCAGGGATCCCTCAGCAGCCTCTGTGTGGCAGGGAGGTGGGAAGGGAACTGCTTGTCTCTTATCATCAATTAACACCTGTGCTCTGGGGATTACACGATTAATTCCAGAGAACAGAGGCCAGAAGATTGGGTGCATAGTGGAGCCATGCATCCTGTGGGTGTCAGGATGGCACTCTGGGCCTGCTGGGAGAGGAGGGTCCTGGCCGGGTGGAAGGGGTTGGAGAGAAATTCATCCCCTGCTGCTTTGCCTGTGGGCTCTGTGCAGGGCCTTCCCTAGGCACAGGATTGCTCATTGTCCCCTTATCTCTGAGAACCAGTGACAGCCTGTCCTCTAAGGCTGCTGATCACGTGGCACTGTTATCACCCCCCTGCCTGTCATCAGCCAGGGCTGTGGGGCTGTTGATTTCTGATGAACACCACCTGCGCGCCAAAGGGAATCTGTTCTTGGCCTTATCTCTGGCCTGTGTATCCTGCTTGGGCTCCATGTCTGGTCCCAGTGGGGCCATCGCTGAGCCCATAGCAGTACCTAGGGGTCTCAGATACGACACTACTGCGTGTGCCCCAAGTCTCTGAAGTCAATGGTTGCAGGGAGGGCAGAGATGAGACTGGTATCTCTGGTGCAGGCCAGCCTCTGGAGCAGCTCTGGGCAGTGCCAAGGCACAGAGATTAGTTTGGGGATGTCCCTAGATTCAACACTCAGCTACATGGTACTATTCATTTGTGTACAAATGGTCTCCTCCAGCTAAACAGGAGAGAAAGATGGGTCAGCACCAAGGACAGTGACAGGCAAAGCTTTTAGGCTGAGAGGGAAGCCAGGGGAAGGAGAGAGAGGGAGAACGGGTGGGAAGGAAAGTTATGGTGAGGGAGAAAGTTGAAGAGTTTCTCTGCAGGCCACATAATGACATGGTTGAGTCTCCCCGCTCAGCATGCCCAGTGGTTGAGGAAGAGGTTCCTTGGCTGAGACAGGATGGATGACCTTGTATAAAGAAATTTAGGAATGCCAGGCGTGGTGGTGGCTCATGCCTGTAATCCCAGCACTCAGGAGGCAGAGACAGGAGGATTGCTGAGTTCGAGCCTTGCCTGGGCTACGTAATGAGCTCAGACCTAGCCTGAACTACAAAGCGAGACCCTGTCTCAAAAACAAACAACAACAACAACAAAAAAAACAAAAACAAAAAAAGAAAGACTTAGGATCCTTTAGCTGTTCTACAGCCAAGGGAACTGAAGGGAAGGACAGCACCAAGCCAGCACTCAGTGTTCCAGCCTCATTAATGTTGTGGGGAGCAGACTCTACTGGAGGAGACTTTTCAGGCCTGGAGATCTGCACTGGGTGCTGCACCAACTAGCAGTTGCAAGATCTGCACTATGTCAAACAGTGCTGCCCAGCTCCCAAGCGCTGCATTGGGATGCCTGACTGAGAAGGTAAACGACCTCTGACTTGGACCCCTGACCTCTGTTCCTCAAGCTGGCAACATGTTGTTTTCCTTCCTGTTCCTGTGCAGGTTCAGACTAAATTCCAATAGAGTTAATTAAGTGTGTGCTAGTTGACATCCTTCTCCTGTTTGTGTGCTGATTTCCTGGGTGCTTTGTTCCTGTTTTTCTTCCCCTATAAGAAAAAATGTAACCATTTTTGAGGCCATGTTGGCCCTCTGAAAAAGTATATAAATACAACCTGCTCAATAAATGGTTGCCTGATCAGTAGTGACTGAGAGGTCCTCCCGAGCCTGTTTTCCTGTCTTCTTCTCTTTTCTTAATCCGCGCCCCTTGACTTCATGACCCCGCTGTTTTGTCCGGCTGGCTCCAACATAATGTCATCAGGGGCTACAACTCATTTAACTCCCCATCAACTTTGCGACAGGGGGACAGTACAGTCCATTGTATTATGGATGGGGAAACAGAGCACAAGGGACGTGGAACAGCCAGCCTGAAGTTACACTCACCTAAGAACAATGGCCATGACCTTGGAAAGATCTCTGGTCAGTCTCACCTCTCGCCCACCATTTCCCTGCCCTCTCCATCTATTTTGAACATATTATATCTTTTTTTTTTTTGAGACAGGGTCTCACTTTGTAATTCAGGTTGGCCCTGAGCACATTATGTAGCCCAGGCAAACCTTGACCTCAGCAATCCTCCTGTCTCTGCCTCCCGTGTGCTAGGATTACAGGTGTGAGCCACCACGCCCAGCACTGTGGTATGTGGTATTGATGGCTGGTGGGCGTGAGTCACCACGCCCAGCATTGTATGTGGTTACTGGGGATCGAACTCAGGACCTTGCGCTTGCGAGACAGGTGCCAGAACCACTGAGCTAAATCTCCGGTCCCATATTATATCTTTTTAAAATTTTAATGTAGAGTTGGTCTCTGCCTAAACTTACCAGCTCATGTATATTTTTGTTTGCAAAAGAAGAGTCCTGGCTTCTGTCTTTTAGCTCAAAGGTCGTGTGCATTTCTCTGGGTTGGATTCAGCCAGGACATGGTTTGGTTTCATGAAGCAGAAAAGCGGCTGTTCAGGGAAGGCCCCAAAGTGTGACTTGCTGCCCAGGTTCACAGTCTGATTCCCAAGAATGGTGTAAGATTTAAGTGTGTGTAAACAAACCTTTGAAATACCAGATATAAAGTTAGCTCTGGAAATCACATGGGTTTTTCATCTCACTGTACAGAGAATAAACTAGAAGGTCATGTATTATCCTCAAAGCCATGACCCAGCCTTTTAGTTTCAGTGACTGCAGGGTGCATTGAGGCACACCTATAATCTCAGGCACTTGGGAGATTTGGGCAGGAAGATTGGAAGTTTAAGGCCATCCTGGAAAAGTTTATAAGCTCTTATCTCAACATAAAAAGGTATAAAGGGCTGAGGATATAATTTAGTGGTAGAGCACCCCTGGGTTCGATCCTCAGTGCCAAAAAACAAAACAACAGAACACACACATACAAATTTTCAGTTACTCTGGAAAATCCCTCTTCTTTTTAGGGCACAGAATGGAATAACAAAGACTCCATGTCTCAAACAGGCCAATAATTGGCACATAGGCTGCAACATGAGTGAGTCTTCTTCCTCTTCCTCTCCTCCTCCTCCTCCTCCTCCTCCTTCTTCCTCTGAAAAGTCAAGCAAGGCTCACTCTTTTGCAGCATGGTCCCTCTGAGTGCCCAAGCCTGTGCTCCACATCGAGGGTGATACTGGAGAAGAAAATGATGACAGAGGACTCCTTCCACGGAGCCTAACACCAGGCAAGATGAAGGTAGGTGGACAGAAGATGGAAGGAGTTTTGGGCAGCCTTGATAAATGAGTTGCCACATACTCTAACTCCCTGGGAGAATTTAGAGAGCCTTCCTGATTTCCTCCACTGTCACACTGGAATCTTGAGCAGAAGGAAGGGGGTAATCCTCGATGGAAGGAGATGTCCCTCTGGCTGTTTCTGAAGAGGCCTCTCTGGGGCTCCTCCTTCTCTGTGGCTACCGTGTCTCTTGGTTTATGAGGCTGGTGCTCAGGGCCTCTTTAGATTGAGGGGGAGAGGCTAGGATGGCTAGTGAGTATACAATGGCCCAGGGGTGAGAGGGTGCTGGTCAATCCGACTTACAGTATGAACTAGAGAATCCACAGGGACAATCTGAGGAGAGAATCAATTCTCAGGTACTGTGTGCCTAAGATGACAGGGTTACAGATAAAGAGAGACCCAGTTTCAAACCCAGGCTTAGTGACTCCTGAGGTGTTGGATCTAGGAGTATCTTCATTTGTTTGGGAGAGTGGTCTCTTTAGCTCCAAACTGACAGGTCAAGTCAAACAATGAATATACAAGTTTAGACCTCAGAAGAGAGTGTGGGGCTGGAAACGTACACACAGGAGCCATTGTCTAGAGAGGACAGTGTAAACTACAGGAAAGGGGATGTTTCCCGGGCAGGGAAAGGGAAATTGAGAGAGAAGTATATGTTACTTTGGACAGGTAGTTTAACCTGTGCCTCATCCACAGACTAGGGATGATGATAACTTCTGCTTCATTTCCTGAGGACTGGAGTGAGATAACTTGTGTTTAGATACTTGGAGTGTGGAAAATGCTCAACAGTGGAGGAAAGTACTGTCAGTTCTCATCTAGTGCTTCAAGGTAAGTATCGTCATCCCTATTTTAGAGAGGAGATAGAGGCTCAGCGTGTCTAACAGGTCAGGTCTGGTAAGAAGCACATCGGTGTCTACAAAGTCTATGTTATATTGCCTCTAGCATTATGGGACAACACAACACCGACACATTTTTGTATGATACTGAGGATTCAGGTAGTTGTATCCCCAGGCCATTAAACATTTTTTTTTTTAAATTGAAACAGAGTTTCACTAAGTTCCTAAACTGCACTGGCAGCTTTTGCCCTCAGAATTCTTCTTCATCCTTCCAATTCTTCTTCATCCTTCCAGAGTGCTGGGATTATAGCAACGTGCCATCACACTTAAGCAGCATTTTTTTTTTTTTTGAGACTAGGTCTTGCTTTGTAGTTCAGGCTGGCCCTCAGCTCACTATGTAGCCCAGGCAGGCCTCGAACTCAGCAATCCTCCTGCCTCTGCCTCCCGTGTGCTGGGATTACAGGTCTGAGTGACCACACCCGGCACTGTGGTATGTGGTACTGATTGCTGGTGGGTGTGAGTCACCATGCCCAGCATTGTAGTATGTGGTTATTGGGGGTGAAACCAGGGACTTTGTCCTTGCCAGGCAGGCAATGGAACTACCGAGCTAAATCTCCGCACTTAAGCAGCATTTTTAAATGCAGCTGGTAAACTGTATAAATCTGGCTAGAAGGGCCAAGTCGGATTCTCCAAATGACAGAGACAGAAAGGAAACTCCACCCTCAGAAGTCATGGTTGGCTGGGAACCACCATGATCCTTTCAGGCTAAGTTCCTAGCACAGGCGCCTAAACTGTATTTGGAGGACACTCAGTTCCATGTCTCACTCATTTGAGTATCTTCTAGGTTCTTAATATTTTCACTGATTCCAGCTCCTCCCAGCTCAACAAGCCAGTGAAGCAAGGTCTGTGCAAGGCATGGTTTACAGCTGGCGCCACTGGCCTCTTCAGATGAGCTAGTGAGGCAGAAAATGTGGATAATAAAGAGAGTTAATGACAGGCCTCCCCAGCTGCCCGTGCCGGCCCTTGGGGAGAAAGGGTCGATGAACTCCTGTGCCGGATTCTCAATTTCTTTATCTTCTCCCTCTTGCACTGCCCGTCCCTGCCCAGTTTGCTGCCTCAGACATTGATTGCAGGACACATGCCGCTAGATGAGCCCACGCAGACTCAGGGGCATCTCTGGGACGGAGGTAGGAGGGGGTTCAAGGCCATTTGACCAGCTTCCCCATAAAGGAATTTCCTCAGGAGCCCCAAGGAGGTGACACTCACACGGGAGGAACCCACTTGGAATTCAGTTAATAACAGCACTGATAATAACTAACACTGGGGGGCGCTGCAATGTGTCTCCCCAAGTGCATTAACACAGTGTTTGCTCTTGGAAGAGCCTTTCAGTGATGGCGTCATTGGCAGTTTAGAGATGAAGAGTCATTTTACACTTTTCTGAACCCACACCACATTTATTGGTTAGAGTTGGGATTCAAACCCAGATCAGATTACTTTCTTCCTTGTACTTTGTCATATAAGACACTCAATGGTTTCATTTATTTTTTTGAAAATCAGACTGGCAGGGAAATGTTCCCTAAACCAGGGGTCTGTTACCTCTTAAGTTGGGAGTGCTATATGCCTTTACCAATGAAACTCGGCTGGTGCGTTCTCTTGACATTTTTGAGTTTGTCGTGAATTAGAACCTTCAAATCTCTTTCATGTGAAATGGACTCAAATCAGTATTGTGTGACATATATGCACAAACAGTACAATGTTTCAAGAGGTTTATTGTCACTGGGACCTCATACCCTTCCTCTAAGTAGTCCAAAATAGTGGTATACTTATAAATTGGATTTCATTTCTTTCTGCTTTTACTTTTTTTTTTTAATGAATGTGGGGCTTTTAAACTGAGAAACATTCTCATTCCTTTTATTTTTTATTTTGAAACAGGTTATTACTAAGTCGCTAAATTGCCCAGGATGGGCTTGAACTTGTGATCTTCCTGCTTCAGCCTCCCAGAGTGTTGGGATTACAGGTAGGTGCCATGATGCCTGGGTTCTCTACTTTTTCATCAAGGTATAATTAAAACACAGTTGAGGCTAGAGATTTGGCTCAGAGGTTCCAGTGCCTGCCTAACAAGTGCAAAATCCCTGGTTCCATCCCAGTAACCACATAGAACAATGCTGGGCATGGTGACTCACACCCACCAGCAATCAGTACCACATACCACAATGCCAGGCGTGGTAGCTCACGCCTGTAATCCCAGCATTCGAGAGGCAGAGGCCGGAGGATTGCTGAGTTTGAGGTTTGCCTGGGCTATATAGTGAGCTCAGGGCCGGCCTGAATTACAAAGTGAGACCCTGTCTCAAAACAACAACAACAAACCCACAGTTGAGCATACTGATCTTAATTATGTATCCAGCTCTAATTTTCAACTAGATCAAAATAGGGAATACTTTCTCTATAAATTCCCAGGTATAGCAGGAATAGGTGGCTCATTCCTGTAATCCCAGCACTCAGGAGGCAGAGGCAGGAGGATTGCTGAGTTCAAGACTTGCCTGGGCTATATAGTGAGCTCAGGTTCAGCCTGAGCTACAAAGTAAGACCCAGTCTCAGAAAAAGAAAAAAAAATTCCCAGGCATGCTGCGGACTTAGCTCAGTGTTTCCTGTGCCTGACTCCCTTGGATAAGGTCACAACTACATCGGTACTTTAAAAAAAAAAAAAAAAGTGTGCCAATAATGTTTTATTCTTTTTTTTTTGGAGACAGGGTCTCACTTTGTAGTTCAGGCTGGCTCTGAGCTACTATGTAGTCCAGGCAAGCCTCGAACTCAGCAATCCTCCTCTCTCTGCCTCCCGAGTGCTGGGATTACAGGCATGAGCCACCACGCCCGGCACTGTGGTATGTGGTATTGATTGCTGGTGGGCGTGAGTCTCCACACCCAGCACTGTATGTGGTTTCCGGGGAAACTCAGGACCTTGTGCTTGCGAGGCAGGCGCCCGAACCACTGAGCTAATCCTCCGGCGCTTAAAGGTGCTTTTTATAAATTAAATTCTTCTGTGTAACACATTCCCAGTTGTAAATTGGGACATTAATGATGCTTATCTCACAATTTAAGTTCAAGCACAGGCTGGATTCTTTGTTTTTTTGAGACAAGGTCTCACTTTGTAGTGTAGGTTGTCCTTGAGCTCACTATGTAGCCCGTGCTGGCCTTGGACTTCAGGGGATCCTCCTGCCTCAGCCCCCCAAGTGTTGGGATTGTAGGTGTGTACCACAGCACACAACTCAGAGTGAGTGCTTAACAAGTTAATTTCATCTCCTTCCACTCACCCAATAGATACCTCCCAACCCATATTCACGGCACTGTAACTATGGGGAGAACTTCCTAAGAGGAATGTAAACAGGTAGACCCCGGAGGTCAGAGGTGAAACCAGAAGTTAAGTGACCTCAGATAAACTCATTTGTAGACAGATTCTATTTCTTATCTGGGTGCCTGGGTCAGTGACCTCCAGAAGCCAGTTTTGAAGCAGATGCCATTGCACGGTGACTTTAAGTCTCTGTAAAATGAGGAAAATAAAGGCAAACAGCAAGTTCTTTTTTTTTTTTCTTTTGAGACAGGGTCTCCCTTTGTAGTTCAGGCTGGCCCTGAGCTCGCTATGTAGCCCAAGTTAATCTCAAACCCACAGAAGCCCTCCTGTCTCTGCCTTATGAGTGCTGGGATTATAGATGTGAGCCACCACGCCCAGCATTGTGGTGTGTGGTACCAGGGATCAAACTCAGGACCTTGCGCTTGCTAGGAAGACGCTGGAACCACTGAGCTGAATCCCCAGCCCAAGGAGCAAGTTCTTATAAAGCAATTTTCAATAACTGTTCACTATTCTGAGGTTTTGGAAGTTTCCCTTGTTTCTAATAGTAAATGGAAAAGGTAAGAGAAAGTTATTACAGTATTATTAAATGTATTTACTTTGCATTGTCCTCAGTTGATTCAATAACAATCCAGGCTCACAAATCCTGAAGTGTGATAGGAAGGTAAACTCTAAGGTTTACTCAAAACATCACAAGAGTAAGACCTAATGTTTCTGAGTTCTTTAGTTTTCAGACCACCATTCCTTCTTGTACACAGAAGACAATCACTAACTTTTGTGGACTGAATAAATAAAATACACTGTAGTGGAACTGGCCAGAAATAAACCCATGAAGGAGGCCAAGCTTGATTGAAAAGAGGACTATGGATCAGGCACATACTCTGGGGACTGTGGATATAGTCTAATGATCCTGCAGTCTGCCCGTCAGCACCTCGGACAGCTCAACTGCAATTACCAGAGTCTCTGAGGGACCCTAACCAAACACAGGGGCATTTTTACATTATCTTTTCTCCACTTCGTTATTTAAACAAGCACCCCTTGCTCATACACAAGCCTTCCTCTTTGCACTCTTAAACCTCCCTTTCAGATTGTTTGACTTACACTGTACAATTCCCCAGCAAAATCACTAGCTACAATCTGAGCTTCGGAAATGCCAATTTTAATTAAAAGTGCAATTTTCAAATCCACCCAAAGCCCAGATAGGATATGGCACACTTGCTGCCCTGTGATCTTTCTGGCTGTTTTGTTGATTAAAATGGGTCCTTCTGTAAGTGCTTTGTCAAATCTTCAAAAAACGGAGAGAAATTGACAGTTACACCTTTATACCAGCAAGAAAGTGCTATATTAGATTCACCCTATTGCTACAAAATCTTGTGAGGCCAAAAGGTCCTTAACAGTAGCTCTGTTTAAGTGCTTCCAGCCTTCAGGATCTTCCTCTGGCTGGTGGTGGTGGTAGTGGTGGGGATCCATAGACTATTTTTCCCATTGACTTTCCCACACTTCTCTTCCCTTTGTACCTATGCAAGTGTTTTAAGTTTCTAGGTAAACACTTCTCTTATATTAAACCTTTAAAAGCTCTCCTCAAATGCAAGGACTCAATAAATTTGGGATATGACCCCAGTATCTTTTTAGTAACGGATCAAGAAATCTTTAGGTTAGGCTCTAAGAGAACTTGTTTTAGTAATTCCCAGAAAGCTGACCAGAAAGATCTGGGCTATGAAGTGACGGAGCTGAATCCTGCGGTGAATTCTAGAAGCCTCATTCTGTGAATCTTGGTATCCTTGGGCTACTCACTGCTCCTCCGTGTTACCACTTCTCTGTCATTGTAAACAAAGGATCATACAATAGACAAGAAGTAAATGCTTTTAAAATGCTATGATTGGGCCAGGGATTCAGCTCAGTGGTTCTGGGGTCTGCCTCGCAAACACAAGGTCCCGAGTTTGACCCCCATTACTGCATACCACGATGCTGGGTGTGGTGGCTCATGCCTGTAATCCCAACACTCAGGAGGCAGAGGCAGGAAGATCGTGCCGCATAGTAAGCTCGGGCCAGCCTGAACTGCAAAGCAAGACCCTGCCTCAAAAAAAAAAAAAGTTAGGATTTTGCCAAATCTGGTGGTACACACCTGTAATCCCAGCATTCAAGAGGCTAAAGCCGGAGGATTGCTGTGAGTTTGAGGCCAGTATGGGGCTGCATAGTGAGTTCAAGACCAGCCTGAACTACATAATGAGACCTTGTCTCAAGGAAAAAGAAAAGCAATGGTTTTCAGCAAGCCAGTAATAAAAATGATAAATTATTTGACGTAGCTGGATAAGTACCATGACTGAGTACTTCTCAGAGAAGAAAATGCCAACAATGAGCAAATGTTTGAGAAGGTAATTACCTTGGTAGTGACCAGATAAGTGGAAATTAAAATAACAATACAATTTTGGGGCCTTTCTTGTTTTCCTGTGTTTTTTTTCTTATTCTTACCTTTTCTTTTTCTGCTGTTTTGTTCATCACAGTGGGGCAAAAGCCCCACTGTGAATTGATAATAGCCAGTGTTGAAAGGGTGTGAATACATAAAAGTTCTCTGTATCACCAATGAAGGTGCGCATGACTGCAATGTTTTGAGAGACTTATCTGTCAGATTTATTAAAATAAAAACTAAACTGTTTATTCAGGACTTTATTTTAAATAATTTTCCATTTGTCTCCTATAGATATATTCAATAAACTCCCAAGGAACTGGAACAAAAACGAAATTACTTAAAATTCTATGACAAGGGACTGGTTTAATACATTCTACCATATCCAAACTGAGGAATATCCCAGAGCTATTGGGAAAATATCTTATAGATCTGGAAGGGTTGATCTTGAAGGATGTTCATGATATATTAAAATGTGAAAATGTCAAATAACAAAGAAATGAGTATAATGTGATGTCACTTCTGAAAAGGAAGGGAGCTCTGGGTTGTGTTTGTATGTAAGGGTATGAATAGTATGATGTGTGGAGGAAAATATATCAGACTATTAATATTAGTTTTCTTGCAAGATGAGATAAGGACGATGAGAAAGGACGCTGCTCTCTTTATGCACTTTCACAGTGTATGACTTGCTCTAAAAGAATGCATTACTCTTGTGAGACAACAATTATAAAGCTAACAGACCTAATCAAAATTACTAAGGGCTGAATTCAAGGGATCATTTAGATTTCTTCCAGCTCCACAGCCCTTGGATACTCATTTCCTGCCTCCATCCTGCATCAAGAGTCACTGAAGCCAGGGCTGGGAATGAAGCTCTGGTTCCCGTGTCTGCCTTGCAAGCACAAGGTCTTGAGTTCAATCCCCATTAACCACATACCACAATGCTGGGCATGGTGACACACACCAGCAATCAATACCACACACCACAATGCCGGGCAGCATGGTGGCTTATGCCTGTAATCCCGGCACTCAGGAGGCAGAGGCAGGAGGATTGCTGAGTTCAAAGCTTGCCTGGGCTACATAGTGAGCTCAGAGCCAGCCTGAACTACAAAATGAGACCCTGTTTCAAAAAACAAAACCAAACCAAAACATTGCCCAGAATTGCCCAAGTGATCTTTCCTAAATAAGTTCCCTTTCTACTAAAAGAAATCACTATACTTCCTTCTGTAGTTAACTATTTCCTCGCTTTTTTTTTTTTTTTTTTTTTTTTTTTTTTTTTTTTTTTTTTTTTTTTTTTTTTTTGCTTTTTGAGACTGGGTCTCGTTTTGTAGTTCAGGCTGGCCCTGAGCTCACTATGGTGCCCAGGCAAGCCGCCGCGAACTCAGCAATCCTCCTGTCCCTGCCTCCCGAGTGCTGGGATTACAGGCATGAGCCACCACGTCCGGCATTGTAGTATGTGGTGTTGATTGTTGGTGGATGTGTCTCCACGCCCAGCATTATATGTGGTTACCAGAGATCGAACTCAGGACCTTGCGCTTGCGAGGCAGGCGCCGGAACCACTGAGCTAACCCTCCGGCCCATATTTCCTCACTTTTTATCCTAAAAAAAAACAAGGTCTTACTACATAGGTCAGACTAACCTTGAATTCACAAGGTAGTCCAGGATGGCCTTTAACTTATGACAGTCCTCCTGCCTCAGCCTCCCAAGTTCTGG
>PVIC010010054.1:0-44266 GCA_004025085.1 Thryonomys swinderianus
AAGTTCTCTGATAAGACCTTAGTTGTGCTGTCTGGGCTATCTATTAATGTCTGATGTACTATTGATTCAAAATGTTCACATTGCATTTTCATTTTGACTTTAAGCAGGAGCTGGAATTTGCACAATGTGCAGCCTAATGAAGAAGGGGGGTGAGGATGCACTGACATTTTTATTTGGCAGAAATCGCCATACACCTTTTGAGTTGACTCAGGCCATTGAACCACCCACAGAAAGAGCCAGTGCTAGAAGGGTCTGTTCCACCATAATGATCCTGTGGCCTATGGCAGTATATGTCCTTCAACTTCCTGGTAGGCACAGCAAAAAGAAACACATGGACATAAGTGTTCAAAAAAACCTCATGAGTAGCTTAGAAAGAAGACAGAATAGAAAGTCCCAGGAGATCTTCCAGTGATGAGATTCTATGGAGAAGGAAGGAGAGAAGATTTGAGCATTGTTTTCAACAATAAAACACAGCAAATGCAGCTTTAGGTGTCAGTTAATTGTCTCTTAGCATCCTGTAAGAATATGGGGAGATTTAAGATATAGCAACACCACACCAGGGGAGTCAGATTTACTGTAAATATTAGTACTCTGGCCAGTCTACCTTTGCTTCAAAGTAGAAACACAAAAATGCTTAAACTGTTTTAGTTTTTAAACTTTATTTTCTATAGTACCGGGAATTGAACTCGGGCCCTTGTGCTTCTAAGGTAGGTGTGGTACCACTTGAGCTAAATCCCCAGCTCTTAAATTGTTTTATTTCCCTGGATAAATTTCTGTTACTTTATTTCTGCTTGATAAATTATTTTTAATTGTATTATTTTAGCTTGTTAGTACCTATGTATAGTGCATAATGTTTACAGTTCTTGTAAGAATTTGGCACATGTACATTAAGCATAATTCCTTTTTTTTTTCTCTTTCTCTTGCCTCCCTCCCCAGTCTACCATTCCTTTGACTCCTTCTTTCTTTTCATATTTTTGAGATGAAGAAGATCTAACATCGCCTGTTTTCACATTGAACCATTCATTCTGCAGTGATGCCCAGATTTGGATAATATAATCATCCAGGAGTGCTCTGAAATAAAATTATACGACTGGCCTAGATGGTAATTTCTCAAGAGAAGTGGGTCTCCACTGAAAACTACTTGCTGCCCTTTGCAATGGTGGCAGTAAAATAACTCAACAAGAGGATCCTGGGAGGAAAATCAATACACACCGAATTGCAAAAATGTGGATGCAGTTTGTGAGGAAAGTGGATTTGATGTGAGCCTGTGTTGGCTGCCAGTGTGGAGTTTCTCTCAAGGTACATTAGAGCAGTTTGCAGCAGTCTCTATTCCAAAGGCTGGGCTGCCACTTCTTTGCCCTGCAAGCCTTGTCTCCCCAGGGTCTCAGAGAAGGTGCCCTGTCAGCCTTCCTCTGGCCCATAGGCCAGGTCCTACCTGGAGTAGGGCCATGACTTTAGCTACAGTGGCCATGGGCATTGAACTCTCCTGGCTGGTGAGGGAGAGGCCACACTATGTGCAGGTTCAAGTAGAGGGGAGAGTTTCTTCTTCTTTTTTCTTCTTCTTCCTCCTCCTCCTCCTCCTCCTCTTCTCCTTCTCCTTCTCCTTCTCCTTCTCCTCCTCCTCCTCCTTCTCCTTCTCCTTCTTCTTCTTTTTTTTTTTTTTTGGTGGTACCAGGGATCGAACTTGGGCCCTTGTGCTTCCAAGGTAGCTGTGGTAAGCTACCTTGAGCTAAATCCCCAGCCCTAGGGGATAGTTTCTTGTGTTAACCTTTGATCCTGATTCTGAGGACAAATGTTACCGAGGGCCTCATTTCAAGTGGCCTGCTCATCTGGGAAGAGGCCTTGCTTGTTCTTGCTCTCCCAGTTGCTCTCCCAATCATGACACAGGCTGACGGTAGAAGCAATCTTTGAAATATGTACTCTTTCTGAAGCACTGTTCTTCCCTCAAAATTGCTGCTTCTGCATTAACTTCCTAACCTCAACTTATACTTATTTGTGTCTGTTTACTGCCTGTCTTTCCTCCAATAATACAAATAACATAAGGCCAGGAAATATATCTACTCATTCATAGTTGTAGTATCAGCATTTTATCTAGGCCATAACAGGTGAAAAATAAATATCTGAAGAATGATTGAATGAATATAAGTAAGTCATGAACTAATGAATGGTCCAGACCTTGATACACCTACGTAGTTGCCTGAAGTTACCATTTGTAGAATCTAGTATCTTTTAAATGGAGATAGATAAATAGACAGACAGAGCTAGCTGGACTCAGTTTAAGTTATCCCAATTTTATTGATATAACAGTCAGTTTTCCTGGTGCTGTGGGAAAATAGACTCACAATGTAAAGCAAGAAAGGTTTAATTGTCACTCATAACTTCAGAGGTGCATGGTTGTACATCATGGCAGGGGGTTTGGAAGAGAAAGATGCTTATTTCTTGACAGTTCGAATCAGAAAGACAAGAAAGGGATAGAGAAAAGAATACATCCTTCCAGATCATGCCATCAGTGACCTACCATCTCCAAACAGACCCCACTCCTGCAGGGCCAGTCACCCATGAACTTATTATGCATTTGTCCACTATTAAATCTAGCACACCCCAGAAACCAGTCAACTTCTAAAGGCTCATCTTTGAACACATTATGGGAGACACTTTAGATCTAATCCATATTATGGCTTAACTCCAAAAAACTCAGGTCCATAGCATCACACAAAAAGTACTTAGTCCATTTCTAAGAGCTGCTGAAATCTTAACAGCTTCAGCATTGCTGAAAAGTCCATATCCAAAGTCTTCTCTGAGACTCAAGACAAACTCTCAAGTCTTCTCTTCTATAAAAAAAATTTTTTAAAACCTTAAATACGATGGTACAGAGTAAATATTCTCATTCTAAGAGGGAGGAGTAGAGTTAGAACTGGAAAAAAGCAATATCAAAACCCAAGAGGGCAAACATTACATTCCACAGCCTCTGTTCAGCATTTAGAGTTCCAAAGATCTTGACAGTTAAGGTCCATATGGACTCTTTCTTGAGCTGGCTTTGTTATCTGCCTGGGGCTTTCTTTGGTAGGTATGCCATGTTCTTGGCATCTCACTTTCCTGGGATCTCCATTGCATTTTCAGCTTCACTCTCACGGCTGCATGCATCACCCTCTCAGGGACTTCTAGCAGGGACACTGATCCTATCACATAATTTAATCTGGGCTCTCATGCCTGTGTTTGAAATCTGGAAAGAAACTTCCATGGCTTCACAACTCTTGCATGTTGCAAGCCTGTTAAAAACAGCACGGATGACACTAACATCTGCTGCCAGCTCAAGCAGAAGC
Source organism: Thryonomys swinderianus (assembly GCA_004025085.1). Taxonomy (NCBI): domain Eukaryota; kingdom Metazoa; phylum Chordata; class Mammalia; order Rodentia; family Thryonomyidae; genus Thryonomys; species Thryonomys swinderianus. The sequence continues at coordinate 3,324 of PVIC010010054.1, forward strand.
TGAGTCCTCTTGGACCATGGCTGCAGTGGGCTCTGAATGAAGGTCTAGGTGGCTGAACTCTGGAAAGAAAGCGTTTCTCTAGATGGCTCCTAGTGAGTAGGGTACCCTGAAGACTCTTTTATCAAAGCAAAATCTGTCAAATAACATTATACTTTACTTCCTTGAGCCTGCAATAGGTGAGGCCTGGCCATTCCTGAGATGCCCTCAAGGATTTTTCTTATTTCTTACTGCAAAGTACCTTTGTTCATAAATTCTTTTGTTTATAATTTGGTTCACAAGCAGAAGTGTTTGGAAAAATTTTTCTTTTTCTTGCAAATTCTGCATCAGGTGACAAACATGCCTGAGGCCATCATCCCCACATAAACAAAAATATGGCCATCTTTTCTAAAATCATAGAACTAATTAAATTCATGAACCAAGGTAGAAACTGTATAGTCCTCATTCTCATTTGAAATCTTATGAACCTCCCCTTTACTGTTCACATTCATATCATCATTCTGATATTCTGAGCTCCAACCATAATCAAGCTATGCTTATCCCACTTTAGGCTTTCTTTAGCCTCCTTCTCCAAATCTTTCCAAAGTCCTCCCACAAGGCAGTTCTAAAGCCTTTTGAACCACATGATCAGGTACAGTTACATCAATACTCCAAGTCTCTGGTACCAGTTTTCTGAATCAGTCAGTTTTCCAGCTGCTAGGTCAACATACCTGACATGGCAATTTAAAGGAGGAGAGGTTTATTTTGGCTCATGATTTTGACATTTTAGTCCATGGTTGACTGGCTCCAATGCAGAAACATCAGGGATGAAGGGCATAATGGGAAAAGCTGTTCCACTCACTGTAGCTGGGATGCACAGTAGGTGAGAAGAGCCAGAGAGGAAGAAGCTAGGGATCAGATTTAGTCCACAAGGTCATATTCCTCTTGACTCACACAGATGCATCCTCAGGTGTGCTTTATAATTTTCGAAGCATTTCTAGGTAAACAAATTGACAATCAAGATTAATTATAACTGCTGGAAACATTCAAAGTATGATAGTCAGGAGACTGTAAAATGTATGCTTTCTCTCCCGCAGGTGTGACCACAGTGCTGACCTTTGCCTCATCAGTGCCATAGTCTCCACAATCTGTTTGATCCACTGCTCATTAGCCTTGACATCTACAGGAGCATGAGTGTGTTGTGATCTTCTATCCTTTTCACCACAGACTGAGGGGTCAGGAAGCACTGATGATAGCACAGTGATCAACCTTGTTTATCCTGGGCCCCTGGAAGGTGGATGGTACGCAGATTTTCTTCTTGGTGTTATTTGGTGCCTCCTTGGTAAAAAAGCAAATCTGTTTTGTGGTGTTTTGCTTTGTTTTCAGTTTTTTTTGGAGGGGGCAGTGGCTAGTGAGATTGAACCCAGTGCATTTGTACTGATCTACATCTTCAGTCCTTTTGTAATTTTTAAAAAATTTTTGCAATAAGATCTTAGTATGTTGCTGAGATTGGGCTCTGCAGCCCTCTCCCTCAACCTCCCAGAATGCTGAGATTATAGGTATGTACCACCATACTTATGTTACTTACATATAAATATGTTGTTTTAACAGGATTCTACTATTACATATTTTCAAAATTCTCAGTATGACACTTATCTATAATGTTACCCAAATTTATTATCAGTTGTTTCAAAATTTTTGGGTCCAATGGAGTCCTTTTATTAATGTAAAATGTAATCTTGTAATGAAATCCAAAAGACAAAACTGATGAAAATGGGTCTTCTCTGCTTGACTTAAACATAAGAAGAATCTGGCTTGTCTTTGTTCTCCCTAAGACTTCTGAAAACCGTAGAGTCCTCAGCAGCATGGCTTAGGAATCTTCACTTCAGTAGGTGTTTCATCCCCACTATGGCTTGCCTGTAGACTGGACTTCCCTTTGGCAAACAGCTAAGCCTCTCCTTTGATCCTCAAACACCAGCTCCACACTAGACTCCATTCTGTTTCCATCTCTCCTGCCATGCTCCAGCGTGCAATTAATTACTTGTGTACCACAAAATGCATTACCAAGACCTTGGGTTGGAACAGTTGGTTTCTGAACTTGATGGTAAGCCAACGACAAATCCCTCCACCAATCCATAACAAATTTTTTCAGCGAGCTAGTGCCAAAAAAGCAGGACAGATTTCTGTAAAAGGATTTTAACAGATGGGATCATTTGAATCAGTTTTATTATTGTCTTAAAATGTATCTAATGCACCCACAGTGAGGCTTCTGAGGACCCTGACAAAATCTGAAGTTGAAATTAAACTGAAAAAGCATATGTTCACCAGATTCTCAGTGTCAGCAAAGTCTTCCCTAATTATTGCTCTGGTTCCCAACAAAAAGAGGCCCACTTAGTCAACCTGTCCAGAGGCAGTGTCTCAATAACCAATAAATCTGAAGTCATGTCCTGGAGAACCTGGACCCTTTGCAGAAAAATGGAATGAATGTGAAGCCTTTCTTAATCACTTAAAACCAAATGGGAGGTGCATACGATTCACACACACACACACACACACACACACACACACACACACACACACACACACTTCTCCAGACAGGGAAAGGGACAGGAGAGCCACTGGACATAGTTGAGGAGACTCAAGTTCCTCACTACAGTCTACAGGACCTTACTCATTTGAGATGAGTCCCTGGCTCCTACCCTCCTCTCAGTCTTGCTCTCCCTGCTTCCTTCCAAAGCCCTTGCCAATCTCCTGTCACTCTGTTAAGTTGCTCTCTGCTTCTATACCTCTGATCACATGGTGTGCACTGTCTGGAATGCAGAGACTCAAACCAAGCCCCAAAGCAGCCTTTCCATCATGTCTGGCCCAGTGCTAGGTGCAGGGGATGCACACATATTCTCTCCCTGGAAAGTGGGAACTGTGTCAAATTCACACCAGATTTCAAAGACCTAGAGTGAATATGTAATAATGTCAAAAACTTAAGATATGTTTTTATTGACCTTATGTTGAAATGAGAATACATTGATACATGTGTTAAGGAAAGAATAAGAGTTTTACTTGTTTCTTTTTGATTGTTCAAAACGTGTCTAGTAGAGGCAATAGCACCACTCGCGTGGCTGACATTACATGGCTCTTATGCAGAGCTGCTCTTGTGAAGTGATTTCCAAACCTGCCTGGTCATCTGCACCATATTGGAGACTTTTCCAAAGGCAAAATTCTAGGTCTCCATTCTCTGGAAGTCCTGAGTTACAAGTCTTTATGGACTCTCTTTTTTATGATGCTTACTTAAAAGCTGTGATGACCCCAGAGTGAGACTGTTTTCCTGTCTTCCCTTGGACTTCCCTCTATCACAGGACAGCTGACCTTTGGTGTGTATCAGAATCCCTAGACATCATTAAAAATAAATTGACTTGGGCCGGAGATTTAGCTCAGTGGTTCTGGTGCCTGCTTTGCAAGCGCAAGGTCCTGAGTTCAATCCCGGTAACCACATACAATGTTGGGCGTGGTGACTTACACCCACCAGCAATCAATACCACATGCCACAGTGCCAGGCATGGTGGCTCACACCTGTAATCCCACCACTCAGGAGGCAGAGACAGGAGGATTGCTGAGTTTGAGGCTTGCCTGGGCTACATAGTGAGCTCAAGGCCAGCCTGAACTACAAAGCGAGACCCTGTCTCAAAAAAAATAAAAATAAAAATAAAAATTAAAAAAAAGTTGACTTTCCATGCTCATGATCTGGATGCAAGTGTAGATATTATTATTTTTTTAAAGAGCCCTGAGGTCATTCTCAAAGGCACCAGGGAAGGAAACACTGCTCTACCCCAGCACTACCTCTCACACAGTAGTCTCCATACACATCCCTCCTTCCTTAGACCGTAAGCTTCCTTTGTCACTTAATCTCATCTGCCTCCAGAGTGGCCACCAAAAGTTCAGGTCAGCATTTGGGCAGTGGCTTCCTCCTCTGGCTTGGCTCCCATCCCATCATGGGCTTTAGTCTTTTTCACAGACCTCCTAGGTCTCGGCTGAGCACTTGGCATCACTAACTTCCTGCCTCCCTAAGGTATTTTTTTTCTCAGCAGCATGAAGAAAACTCTCTGAGCCCCATTATTCTAAAAATTGAGGAAATTCAAGTTGTAGCAAAGAAACAACAGAATGAAAGCTCTGAGCTGCTTGTATTCTCAGTTCCCTCTTCTGCCTTGAATTCCATCATCCATCTTAATGAGAGCAGCACACTCATGCCCAAATATACAGCAAGGTCAGAAGCTCTGTGGTGCTGTCTTAGTCTACTTTCTGCTGCTGTAACAAAATACCCCGACTGGAAAATTACACACAGCAGAAGTTATGTGCCTCAGTGCTGGAGGCTGGGAATCCAAGATAGAGGAGTTAGCAGGTGAAGGTCTTTAAGCTGTAATGTCCTGTGGCTTGGGGAAGGGGAGGTAGAGAAAGGTCCTGCTTTCACCAGGACCCTACCCCTTCCTTAACTGCTTGCTCCTCTGATAAAGGGACTCATCCACCCTCCTGACCTGATCACATCTCCAAGGTCCCACTTGTTAATATTGCCATGATCATAACTGATTTTCAACATGAAAGTTAGACTAGACATCAAAGTGTAGGATCAGAAGCAACCCCCAGGGAAGGTTAAAAGACCCAAAAGCTTTCTAGAGGGTAGAAAATGCAAGCTCTATGTGGCTATGAGCAACAAGCAGTTTTTAAGCAGCTTTGTGATTTAGAGCTGATTGCCTGTGGAGTTGGCACCTGCCTCTGTGCTGGTGATACTGCCTCTCCTAGTGCAGACTGCCATGCATACCCAGATCCCCTTCAAGGCCAATATCCAGTCAACCAAGTGCCAACTCTCAAAGGGGTAAAGACAAGACCCTTACTTACTCTCTATCCTACGGGAGTAGGATGATCAAGTCAGAGGGTGAAATGTAGTAACAGTGAAAGGGGCAGATAGGCAGAGATGTAGGGCATGACTAACATGGCATGGCAGATGGGTACAGAAATGACCACCTGGTTGCTGAAAATTGTCTTTTGTGAAAGGTCTATGGATGTAGGACAGTTATACATAGAGATGCACTTGTGTACACTAGAAACCCCATCACATTTCATGAGCCTTTGCCCTACCTAGCAACAAGCTCCCCCCAGCAACAAAGCATTAAGACCCTGACTGACCTAAAACCTCTATAAAAATGGGCAGAGCAAAGACACAATCCCAAGGAGCTCCCTTTTCAGTTCTTTACTAAGCAAACTTGTTGCTCAGAAGCTCCATCCCCACCTCTGCAATATTATAAGTAAGCCTCTGTTTCATGCTACTTTTTGTTTTCTGAGAGCCTCACTCTACGTATCAGGAGTCTACCTTCCCCTCCCTGACTTCATGTCGCCATCATGGTATGAGCAGGCAGACCAGCAAACACAGAAGCTCCTCCGCTTGTTATACTTGTGGGATTCTTCCTTTTCATCCTTCAGCACCCCCATCCCAGAGCGTGAAAGAGCATCTTCCATGCACAGGGGATGAGTTGTGTGCTTGAGAGACAGCAAGGAACTGGGAGCAGTGACGTTGGAGCAAGGACTTCCTTGGTGCTGGCAGCCTTCGCATTTCCACCATGGTGTCTTCCTTCTTTTGAGAACCTCCCAGGCCATCCTCCTGCCATGCTGCAGTCAGACCTCAGCTACATGGCCTCAAATGTTTATAGGCTACATTGGTTCACATGGTATGCATGGCAGGCTACATTGGTTCACATGGTATGCAGGGTTCACTGGCAGAAGGCAATACCAGCCGAGCCCTGTGGTACTGCAGAGGACCCATTAGTAGCCAGAACATTGCTTTTCCTCCAGAACCACTGTAGAATGAACATGTTCTTAGGCTATTGTCTTGGATGATTAGATGAATTGGAAAAATAAACAAATGAATACAAATCATGGAAGAGCTTTAAAATCTAAGCAGCCAGAAGGATGGGGGGGGGGTGTTTTTGTAGACTTGAAGCAAGGAATTCAATTGTATTACTGAAAGAATAAACTAGCTGATGCAAGCACTCATTTTATAAATACTATTTCCTACTACCATTCAAAGCTCAGGCAAAAATAATAATATATGATTTCAAGTTATTTTGAGTCACTGTGCATGTAACTGAACAAGGAAAAGAGAAAAGTGGGTATCTTTTGTTAACTAAGAAACTACCTTTCTTCTATAAATTCTCCAAGAAACCAGAGGACAAAATGCCTAACTGAATGATTCTGACTGGAACACAAACCTATGAGCTACTTTGTAAAATTACTTTCTTTTGCCACAAGAGGGGAAATCTACTTCTGAATGAATGAGTAGGTAATTGAAAATATGATAGGATTACAGAAGACAATAAAAATAAATGTAATTTTAAAAGGCCAAAGAGCATCTCCGGCTTATGCATAAATAATGAAGCTACATGAGGTGAGTAAGGAGAAGAAAGTCTCTGTTCATGGCAAATTTGGGCATAACGACAAGGAAGCTAAGCTTGTAGCAAGGAGACAAGCTTGAGCGATCGAAGCCAAACAGATGAGGCCCACACTACTTCACCTTCACAAAGCAGAGCCTCCTCAGTGAGACTGTCCTTTAATACACGGCTGATGCATGTTGGGGGCATAATGGTGGTGGTTGTGCAAAACTAAGGGTCCAAAGAAGTGACAAACACAAGTGAGACGTGCATGTCCTATGTTGTTGAAGGCTTCCTGACTACCTGCCGGAGGGTACATGAAAATGAAAGAATAATGTAGAAGACAAAGATTTGCATAAACTTGGGCCAGGACCTGACCTTAGCTATCTCATGGCTAAGACTGCACACTGCAAACTTGTCAGGATTTAGTGATCACACAGTAGGGGCATGAAGGCCAATGTAGGGGACAGTGGACCAAGGTGCCTAAGAGAGCCAGGCTGGTGAAAAGGGCGGAATGGTGCATTCCTGGAAAGGACAGTTCATTGTTAACAAATTACCCGTGGTATCTTCTGCTGATGTTTGATCTGGGAGGATGGCTACACTTGAGCTGCAGTGCCATCTTGCCAATAGCAAAGTCCCAACCTCACCAATTATTGAAATCTCCATTATGACCATTGGCATAGGTGGTTCTATTTCCATTTGCTAGCCAAAGGCTCACTGTGCAAGTCACATCAGCCTAGGACAGCCTCATAGTTTTAATCAATAGCCAATTTATAAGCCAGTTCAATAATATTTTATAGCTTGCTTAGTGCAGTTTCAAGGTGGTCCCTAGAAGCACATTTCTCAGATATCTACCAGGTGCCATGCTCTGGTGCGGGGACTATTTTAGAATCCTGGAGTTACTCCATCCAACCCTCAAAGGGCAGGTTTTATTTTTCTTGTTCTGTGGATAAAGGCAATGAAGCCCTGGGAGATTCATGTGAAATCTTTACTTAAAGTGTCGGTATAACTGGGGTGGTTTCTGTGTGTAGGGCCTGACTCACACCATCCCCTTCAGTAATACTTCTATTTCTGAGATACGTGGTGAAATTTTGAAAATGGCAGCTTTCTTAGTAGAAGGGAGATATAAGAGAATGAATTGGGTGGATGGACTGGGCTGATCTTTGGGGTCTATGTTTGTTTTGGGCCTATTAGGTATTAGATACTCCCCCAGCTCCTCCTGACAACCACTGTCTCATTAATTGTTCCTAACAACACCAGTGTTTATTGTTACATACCGTTAATTCCCTGGCCTCAGAGAAGTTAAGTAACTGTCCCACAATTACCCAGTTCCTAAAGGGGAAATAGATTAAGTCCTAGGGAAGTTTGGTAAATATGATTGTATTGAGATGGAGCACAGGATTCCAGGGCAGAGGAGTTTATGGAAAAGTCAGGACCTATTTTTGACATACTCCCATCTCACAGTGAGTCAACTAAGATCCAAGAGGGTAGAGTCATTGCCCAGTGGGATAATGTACGTCATGAAAGAAGACAATGTCTGAGACAGCAGCTGGCCCTCTGGGAGTTTAGTAAATGTTACGCCCTCTTTTGGTCCTTCTGAATTCATCTAGCAGATATCAGAGCCAGGGCTTCAATCCAAAGCCAACCCCAGAGGAACTCCTTCCAAAGGACTGACTGCTGGGTGTGCATGGGATGGCCTGCTCTGAAACTATGCAGAGGAACTGCTTCCTAGGCCTGAGTGGTCGGCTCCTTCCAGGACCCAGGCTGTGGAGAGGCTGGGGGAGGGGTGGGCGAGGGGTGCAGGCAGGAAGTGATCATGGCTGGAGGCATAGGAGTTGTTGAGGTGACACAAGACACTGAAGCTAAGGTCACAGCAAGCAGAGGGTGGCATGGAGAAAGGCTGGGAGCCAGTGAGCTCAAGAGAGATGGAACTTCAAGCCCAGATGTGGAGGAAGGGAGTGAGGCTGGAGAACTAGACTAAAAGCAGATCCTGGAGGGCCCTGTGTTCCAGGTTAGAGATGCTGAGTCTATCTGGGAGGAGTGCAGGAGTGTTGGGGCATGAGAGTCACCAAGCAGGGCACCTGAGGATGCTGGGGTTTTGCTCCGAGTCGTAGGGTAACTACGCCTGCTCGAGGTAGCCAGCCTCGAATAGGGCCCGGGATGCTGGCCTCCCAGTGTTCACTTTCCTCCTTGAGGCAGGGCGTATGTCTTATGGTATTGTATTGTATTATTATCTGTATTGCACACTGCTATCTTGTCCCCTGTGGGACAAGAGGAGACGGCAGAGAAAGGAGACACCACTTCTGGGGTTAGGCTATAAAATCCCTGTTGCTACCATCTGTCTCTGTCTCCTGTCTCTTTCTTGGACCACTTGACCCCTTGGTATCTCCAAGTGGAGCCCTCATGTTCCCTGGTCTCCTCCACCTCGGAAGCTCCTGATTTTCCACTCTGGAGAAAGCTGGCTGCCCTGCCAGGAGCAGCCTCATGCTGAGGTCTCTGAGAGGAGAAGCTGAAATTTCCTGCAAAATCCCCTGGCAAGTTTTCGAGTGTGGCCCCTACTAACCTATGACCTTGGAGCACCCAAGCCAGAACAACCCAGCCAAACTGCTCCTACATTTCTGATCTTCAAAAAGTGAGTGAAATAACACAGACTTGTTGTTTATGCTGTTACGTTTCTTGGGGATTTGCTACACAATGATAGATAACAAATAGAGACAAACACTGAGACATAGGTAAGACCACAGAGCTTAGTGAATACCAGAACCTAGTTTTGTTCTTCAGCCTGACTTCAGATCCTGTCTTTCTCCTACATCATACTGTTGCTGCTATTTTACTCAATGGCAGATCAAAGCTCTAGACACATTCATGTTTGTCCTAATTCATTAGCACTCTCCAAATTCTCTGCTAAATGCCAGGGACTGAGGTACACAGTGAAGGGTGTTATCTCTGCAATACCCAAGGTGATTTAAGCACTGTCTCTGCGCTCTACTGTTTAAAATTTTCTTACTAGGAAAAAGGTTTGCCTTTTATAACAGAGCATGTAAAAGTAACTATAATAAAAAGTGATAATACATGAAAGAGTTAGAATTGAACATTGTGTCCTGATAAAATAATGAGTAAAGAGTAGTTGATCTCTGGTGGGATGCAAGATCCTGGGAAGTTTCCACAGGGAAAGAGGCATTTACACTTAAGCCAGTGGACAGGACTGAGTTGGAAGCAATGGCCTCCTGAGTACAGGAAACCAAGGGGCAAAGCCTTACATAGTACAGAACATCTAAGCATTGCCAGGAAATTGCTAACAGGTGTGACTATAATAACTGACATACCTCCTTATCAGGCCAGCAGAATCTCACCCATACATTTGTGGCTGAGTAATCACTCAAATTATTTTTTGTGTCTACTCATTGCCCTTAAGAATCAGATGATTCTGCTGGGTGTGGTGGCTCACACCTGTAATCCCAGCACTTGGGAGGCAGAGACAGGAGGATTGCTGAGTTCGAGGCTTGCCTGGGCTACATAGTGAGCTCAGAGCCAGCCTGAACTACAAAGCGAGACGCTGTCTCAAAAAAAAAAGAAGAAGAATCAGATGATTCAGGCTAGGCCAGGTTGTAGTTCAGTGGCACTGCACCTACCTGGCAAGTACAAGGGCCTGAGTTCAATCTCTGGTACCAAACAAGTGGCAAACAAACCAGATGATTCCACATTTTCATTCCTATGGCATCCTACAGTTTTTTGTAATAGAACACCAGGCCCTTGATTCACCACTTTCATACATGCTATTTTATTAATGTTCAAAAACTTAATCCCCAATCTATATATAAGATTAAAGGCTAGTAGAAGTTAAGCAGTTGTCAAGGTGCTGCTCTCCTACTGAGGACTGTTTGGTTAAACCTGGACCTGTCTGTGGCTTCTGCTCCCTCTCTCTCTCTCCCTCTCCCTCTCCCTCTCTCTCTCCCCTTCCCTCCCTCTCCCTCCCTCTCTCTCTCTCTCCCTCTGGTACATACTTTGTCCTTCTAGATTATTGCAACAGACTCCTAATTAGTCTTCCTGCTTCTTCTACCTAATAGTCTATTTCCCAAAGCAAATACAGCGGTCCTTACAAGACATTTACTGAGTGATCCAGAGGATGCTATGTCTCACCTCTGACCTTCCAAGAATTCCGTCTTAGGCTGAAATTCAACTTACCTCCAAAGCCCTGTGTGTTGTGACTCCTGGCCACCTCTGTTGTTCTGTCTCTGTTTCTTTGCCCTGCCCACAGTCTGAGCTTGTCCATCACACTTTTCTCTGGGCACCCACATGCCTGAGTCTCATCCTATACTCACATTCACATTTGCTTAGCTGACTGTGCATCAGATGCCTTTCTTGAATATTCAGCCTAATGCAGACCACTTCTTCTATACCATGTACTTGGTATCATGTCCTTTCTTTCCTCTCCTTGCTTATAATCCATGAGCTCCTTGAGGGCAGCAGGCTGTGTCTGTATTATACACCGCTCTTTAGGGTGATCAATGTGTCTTGGTTTGACTGGGGCTTGGCTTGGTCACTCAACTCCCATGTCCAGGGAACCTCCCAAGATAGCTCATCAACCAGCTGCAGTACTGCCTACCCAATACCTGAGTGATCCAGTCCATTAGATGATCCCATATAACATCACCTGGTGACAGAATGAGAAGTTTTTCATCTATCACCTGCTCTGGAATCTTCTTTAAGCCTTCTAATCAAAATCAATCAATTATTCCCTTGGTTCTCACCTCGTATTATTAATACTTTTATGTTAGTTAATACAATTTACATTTTGGTTGGTTCTACTTTTGTCTCAGCCATTTGCCGGAACTGTATATAACTCCTGGAAGAAAGAAGCTAGTCTACATCTGTGTCCTTTGAATACTTTGCAAATGATAGATGCTAACTAGATGTTTTCTGAAATGAATATTTGTATAACTTGATGAAGACTCTGGCATAAAGCTTTCCCAAGCGGCTCATCATTCTCCTCTACTGTAGCAAGGGGAGAGCAACAGGCAGGGCCAGCCTGAGGATCCAGGGGTGTTTAACACAAAAGGATGGAGAAGGCTGAGCACTGGGGCTAGGAACAAGGAGTGAGGGGAAGTGATCAGTCTTAGGAGTAGAAGCACAGATGACCTCAGGGTTATGAAAAGATAGGAAGGAATTCCAGATGAGCCCTAAAGACTTCTGCTGAAACACAACAGTCTATATATAAGACTGGATGTATACACAGTATCTACAAGAGAAGATATGGTTGCTATAGAAAGATGTTCATCTCATTTGGAAGATAAATAAGCAAAACACTAGGCAGCATGTTACTTTGCTTCAGGACCCAGTTCTGGAGCCTCACTGTTGGAACCCAAAATCCAACTCTTGCCAGCTGTGGGATCTGAAGCAGAAACTTATTTTCTTAGTCTTAACTGCCTCATCTGTAAAATGAGGATAATTGGAATATCCACTCGCAGGCCAGTTTGAGGGTTAAATGACGAGATACATGCAAATGCTATTTATTATTGTTGCTACCACTGTATGCAGCCATTTGAAGAAAATATATATATGTGTATGTATATGTGACTAGTTCAGAAAACAGACATATTCATAGTGATGGAATCATGGATAATTTAAATGTTCTCCTCATATTTATCTGTAAGTTTTGAAATCTACAGGTAGTATTTTTTTATGCAAACAAAAATTAAAAAATAAAAATAAAATTAACTGGAAGTGGTTATCAGGACTTCAAGAATAAAACCAGGAAATGGAAGAACCTGAACTAAGACTAGGAGAGCAATGGACAAAAGGAAGGAAAGCAGGCAAGGCCAGGCATCCTGTGGCTCGTCTCCCAGGCCTGGCTTCTCTGTTGATGACGAGAGAACTGGCCACATGTCTGGGCTGTGGATAGGTGAGCAATTGGTGTGCTGGTTCAGAAACATGAGGCACATATATCAGGTACTGAGGCCTTTGAACAGGCGGAACAATCTGCCTCCATATTCGGAGTTAAATGTTTGTCAAACTCCTTTTAAAACAGAGGACCTAAAACTTGAAGCTTCTTTTAATTTGAACTTTTTTAAAAATGCTACTAAATTTGAGATATTTGATTCTTCTAAAGGAAAAAATTTTAAAGCTATGGCTTGGCTTAAATTAGTAATTTCATTTATGGAATATAGTGTCAGTTACAGAGCTGATTTGCTGCCAATACAGCAGCTCCTGAGAACTTCGAGCAAAGTTGACAGCTAAAGCACAACAGTCTGCACTACACAAAGGTCTGCTCAGAAGCCCACAGAGAAGTTGACTCCAACTGCTGTGAACACATTCATTTTTCAACAAGTAATTGTGCACATACAAAACACATGGAAGTTACAGCAATGTGGCCTTCTGGTTCATGCTCTGGAACAGAAAAAGCATGAGTGGAAAGTTGGTAAAATCTAAAGGAGGTGTAGTGTTTCATTTTAACAAAGGTAGTGTGGTTACCTAAGACATCAGCAGGATTATTCCAACCAGATCAGGTGATGACATTGTTAGGTAAATATTTCCCAAGCAACTGCTCTCACATTAGTCCTTTTCTCTCTGGGTCCTCTGAGTGCCTCTTCCCAAACATTTCAAGTCTTTCCCAGCTGATCTCCCTGACTCTAGAGTCTCCTACCACTCTATTCCTTCAGAGGAGTCAGAGAATCCCTGGTCTTCTCACTCCCAGCTCTTCAACCTGCTCATCTCTACAACATTAAGGTGATTTTTCAGCTTTAGCACCTTCCTATCTTTAACTTGTTTCTTCTTTTTGTGATGTTGGCTACTGGGTACTATTGGTTGTGCAGGAGCATCCTGGCTCTATCCACTAGAAGACATCAGTGCCCTCCACTCCTGACAACCAAAACTATCCCTGGGCATTGTCAAATGCTTCCTTAGGGCCAGAGTCACCCTGGTCGGGCACAGAGAATGAAGCCAAAATTCCTCAGTCTGGCATTCAAAGATGTCCAGTTTTCCCAGCCTTTTGCTTCCTGTGCTCACTTTTCTCCCTGCTCCCAGCTCCTGACCCGACCTCAATAGCATTTCATGCTCCTTCTTAGAGGTGCTGTTTGCTGTCTTGCCTCTGCTGTTATTTCTTTACAGAATCCTGTCTCCATACAGGCAGCTCAATTTCTAGCCTCATAGTGCAGTGGCTGGCTCGCAAAACATATTGTGGAACAGAGGAGCAAATTCAAGATGGGAAAAGATTTGTACCTGTCTATTCACAGCCATGCAGTGCAACACCATTTCTTCACGCATGATGTCTTTCTGTTTCTTTGTCTTCTTCCATTACCTACTATCAGAGTTGTAGACTATAGGTGTACAAGTTACCTGTAGTTATTTATAGCCATATGTCTCAATTTAAATTTGTAGCCCCAAGATTCTAGGATATGTATAAATAATTACCCATATTAACTTGGTGTTTATTACATTCTAGGTTCTGTGTTAAGTAATGTAAAAAGATATCATGTCATTTCTGTACCCACACTCTGCTACAGGTATTATTATCAGCCTGTTTCATAGCTCCAGAATTTCAAGCTCAGTTAATTTAAGTAATTTGCACAAGGTCACATGTCTAGAAGGTGGTGGAGCTGAGATTTAAATATAAATCTCATGACAGAGTTCAAGTTCTAAACCACCACACCAAGGAATTTTCAATTTTCACTCATCTATTCAACTCTTCCTGCACCAACAACAGAGATTTTTGCATATGGAATCTGCTCAGAAAGGGCTACACTTATAGCTCTGAAGCCTAATATGTTTCACGGAAATGAAAAATTACAAACAAAGGCCGTGTTTAGGTCTCCTAGAGTTTTACTACCATGGCTGGTACAGTTACCACCTTATGTGATGCGGGCTCAGTAGCATTGTCGTCCTTCTGAAAGAATAGCATAGGCTCTTCCTACCTCTGCTGTGTAACAAACCAGTCTTGATTGTTTTCACACAATGCCAGGGTCTTGGAGAGGTTCTGTCCCCCAGGGTATGAAAATGGGCCTGCAGGTATTTGTCTGGGGATTTCCAAACTTTAGTCCTTTAAAGTAATGGTAGCTAACATTAATGGACATGCTTACTATGCACTGACCTTTACTTTTAGCACCTTACATGCATTAATTTATTTAATCCACAAACAAACCTGATGAGATGGGCGCTATAAAATACCATGTCAAGGTGGTGTGATTTCCAGAGTCTAAACTCTGAGCCAGTACTTTATATTGTATCTCAAAATAATGAATTGATGTGTGGGATTTAAATTCATTACTGGGGATTCTTTATTGAGCATTCTGTGCATGCTGAGGTTTCTTTTTTCTGTTCTTTTTTGTTTTGTTTTGTTTTTCTTTATTTTTTGAGGTACCGTGGATCGAACTTGGGCCTTTGTGCATGGTACCACTTGAGCTAAATCCCCAGCTATGTTGAGATTTCTGTAACTACAGCCATTCTGTTCAGTAGAGAATAAAAGTCTTCATATTGTGGCTGGTCATCTTCAGAGAGTGTCCCCACACTGGCTGGGTTTCTATAGCACTTCCTGCTGATCTTTATAAGAGCAGCAGCTTCTCCCCTGTCATATACAGCTAGCTGTACCTCTTGCCTCCCTATTGCCTGCTATTTTGAGTTTCTCTAGGGAAGAAAGCATATCTTAGCTCTGCTTCTCCAGGACCTCCACAATGTTGGACACATAGTAGGTTCTGAAGAAAAATGTACTGATTGTTAGTTAACCTGTGGCTCCCAACAACAGAGGTCTGCCAAGAAAGGCAGGTGGAACTTGTTCTGATGTTTCTCAGGGCTGGGAGCACTTAGCTTCCTGGACACTGTTCACTAACAATGGTATCATCCATTGTCCAGATGCTTCCAGAAGGTCAGATGGTGCTGTTGAGCCTTCCTGCTCAGGCCCAGCCATGCCCCACATCCAGATCCAACAGGATGATTTTTAAGTCTGATGAATCAAATGGCAAGCAGCTCAGTCAGTTGAGTCCCTTGAATAGCTAAGACAGCAATACATCTCTTGGAAAGGAGACCCAGGACTATACAATGGGATGGATGAGACTTTTTCCAGGTCAGAGTGGATGAGAATGAGAGCAACTCCAGAAGTCTGATTAACTTTGGATAATTCCTCCTAACCTAAAAAAATAAAGAGCACATTTATAAAACTGAGTTGAATAGAGATGAGATTTACATGAGATATACAATGAAAACAAGGGAAGGAAGGAAGGAAGGAAGGAAGGAAGGAAGGAAGGAAGGAAGGAAGGAAGGAAGGAAGGAAGGAAAGGAAGGAAGGAAGGAAGGGAAGGAAGGAAGGAAGGAAGGAAGGAAGGAAGGAAGGAAGGAAGGAAGGAAGGAGGAAGGAAGGAAGAGCAGGAAACAAAAATTCAGTGAGAGCCCTGCAGGTGTTGGGAAACAAACAGAATCATTCTCTGTTTTAAGAAGGCTTCTAAGAGTGAGTGCTCTGGCTGGACAAGACTGACACACAGCTGTCCTCAGTGAGCAGAAGAACACTCTGGAGGCAGGGATACCCTCAGCAGGATACAGAGCCCTAAAGGCCTGGTGCGGATTGTGAGTCCCTTAATTAGCTGTAAGATTCCTGTAACTCAGTTTGTTCTTCTATAAAGTCTGGATCATGGTACCTTCCTCCAGGGCTCTTACAAGGATTTGAGAGAAAGTACAGAACCAGTGTAGCGCTGAGAAGCCTGTCAAGGAACAGGAGCTGGCAGTTCTGCAGGCTGAAGGTGATGGGAACCGTGAGCTCTCAGCCCTCCTGAGTCTAAACCGTGAGCACTGGGATGCTATAAACATGACTGCTGCACAGCAGGAAGTGCGGCACTTCACCCTTAGACCCTTGTATTCTGTGTGATCTGCTAATTGCCATTTCACCTGTTTCTCTCTTCAGTACACACTCATCCCTCCACTGAGCGCTCTCGCCTTCAGGTCTTTTATCAAGGTATTTACCCACCCACCTCTCTCAACACCGAATCAATAACAGGATCCCTTCCAAGATAAGTATGGGCAGCTATTCACCTGCATCAATTGATCTATCTATCAGTGATCTCCCCAGCCTCTCTCCCATCACTTATTCATTTATCTACTCATCCATCTACCTATCCATCCATTTATTCATCTCTCCCATTTATCTTTTTGTTATTTTGCTATTTCTTTTCCACAGCTTTCTCTGTTTACACCTTTTTGAGCTTCTGACATGTGTTACTCTCTTGCCATTAACACTGACTCTCTTTTCCTGATAGGCAAAATACCCAAGAAAGTGTCAGAAAACACATGATCTTAGTCATCTTCATGTGCCTTGGTCATCACCCCACTTCACAATCGAGGAAATTGAATCTCTGAAGCGTTAGATGTCTTGTCCACATCACAGAAAGTGGCAGGGTCAGGTGTGACTCCCCTTTGTCTGTGAACTTCCCCCCATCACACTCCTTCCTCCTGCCCTCGGAAGAGCAGGTGGGTCTGGAGTCACACAGCACTGCTGTGTACGTGGGCGAGCAGAAGGAGTGGCAGAAACTGTGCTTCCTCTTTGCTGTCCTAGCCTCTGCCGCTCAGTAGCTGTGGATTATTTTCCTTCCCATCTCATCCTCATCCCTATGAAACATGTCTGTAAGTGCTGCTGGATAAACATCCCGCACTTCAGCGACAGAGCAGGTGCACGACAGTAATGACGGGTAAGTGGGTGGATGGATGATTACATGTGTTACAGGGAGGCTGGCTTGAGTCCACCTACTTGGACTGATGAGAGTCTTCTAGAAAGCAAAGATGGAGAATGAGCAGACAGAGTTCAGGCAACCTGATAAACCTCTTGAACTTCACTTCCGTAGTGGACAGACATGTGGATTCCTTGAGAGTCTGCCACATGTAAGAGCCCACTGCTGCCTGAGCCAGCATCATTCTCTCTATACAAGGGCAGCCTGAGGTTTTGAGACCTCACTCCTGAGCTCCTTAGGCTATCGGAACTTAGACTGAGCTTCTAGGAGTTTTGCATAAGTGGTGTGACTCCCTTAAGAGCTGGGAGGAAACATCATCTTGATAGAATAAGTCATAGCCACAACGTGGCAGAAAAAAAAATGTGAGGAATTTCTTTGCACAAGACATGAAAGAGCTACTCTCCTAATTATTAAGTGGGAGGCCAAATGCTGACATCCTGTTCTAAGGCAGGATTTTGATTAGCACTGAATCACTTCCTCTTGCTGAGAATTATTGCTCACTACTGCAAAGGGGGCCACAGCAGAGATTCAGAGCGGGGCACAGCACTATCCACTCCCAGTGCAGCAGGAAGCTTCTCCTGAGTTGCCCTCCTGCACCCCTTCAGCAAATCTACAGTACTACCACACTCCAGCTTCCCAGGGGACACTGCAATGAGCCCTGGTCAGGTCTGTCTCACAGTGAAATGCTCACTTCTTCAGACTTGACTGAAGTTCCTGCCATGGGTTAGCTTGAATGCTAAGAAATACCAATCTAAGAATAATAAATCTAGTTTCATTCAATGAAAACTCACTCCACAGGTACTTGGAGGCATACTTCATGACAGACTCTTGAGAAATAAACAAAGCAGAATTAATTCTTGCTTTCACTAAACTCCCAGTGCAGAAAGACAGGGAAGAGAAAGAATGATACTGTGGCATACCTGGTTCTCCAGGACAGGGGAAAGCTGATGCTAATAGGAAAAGCGAAGTCTGTGTATAGGTCCTGGAAGCCAGGATTGCAAAATAGAGCAATACGGCTTGTGTCTAGATGTTCCCCCAATGCCTCACATGGTCATAGGTGGGACTTTGTCAGTAGTGACTGGATCTAGAGTATGTGAGGCTGGTGTTGATTCATGGTGCAATACTAGGCTCAATGGCACTAGGATGAAGGGTGTGAGTGCTGCCTCCCTTAAGTAGGCTGATTAAAATATAAGGAATAGAAAGAGCTGTGGTTGGCCCTGTTGCTTTGCTGCCTTCTGCCCACCATGAATTGTTTCTTCTCTGTGATGCCATGTGGCCTTGGAACCAGCTGATTATGGACTGAAAACACTGCAAACCAGAAGATAAGTAAACCTTTCCTCCCTTAATTTTGGGCATAAAGCATTTTGTCTTAGCAATGAGAAAAATAACTAAGACTCCAGGTATGGGAAAATGTATGGAAATAGAATTATGTGCAAAGGAAACAGCATGGCAAAGGCCTGGCTTTGTAGGTCAGAATCCATTGTGGAGACACTTTCACCAGTTCACTGACAAGAGCGACATTTATAAGGATCTATGTATCAATGGTAACACTGAAGACAGAGGTAGGAGATGAGTCACAGTGGCAGCTTATCAGCACTGCTACCTAGTACAGGGCTCTGAACGATTTTATGTAGGGAGGGAAAGCATTCATGCATGTATCTCTTCCTAGACATGATGGAGGCAGGAGCGGAGGTAGGGAGGCAGAAGAAGAGATGCTTTAGTGAGAGTGATTTGGCCCATAGATGCCCAAAGAACAAAGAGCTGCTGATTGTGTGAGTCCACTGAGAAAAGGGAGAAGTGGGATCCTAGCATGATTCTGGCTTCTGGGCTGGACATATAGGTGGTGCTGATGTTAGTCACTCCGCCACTGAGGTGACAATGACAGTGGCTTCCATGAAGTGGGGCATCAGGTAGAGGAGGAGGTATTCGGGTTTGCTTCACTGAGTGTGAGAAGCCTAGGGATTATTTCTCCAGGGTTTTCCTTGAGTTTGTTTCAATCAATCAGAGCTGGAAAACAGACTTTGGAACTACATTTAGTGGAAAATAAAAGAGTGTTCAAACAGCAGATCTAAATGAGATTATTTTAAAAATAATATCTCCATTCAAAAGAGCAAAAGAGCAGGATTCAATTCTGTCAAAACAAAGAAAGAGGTGCTCACAACAGTCAGACTCTAGAAAGAAGAAGCCTGGGGACTCGCACAGGTAGCAGCACCGCATGGTAAGGTGTGCAGGGCTAGTAGGGTGGGGCAGAGCTCAGATCCTGGCAAGGAGAGAAGGACAGAGAGAAAGGCTGAGACGCAGGATGCCTGGGGACATTGCATTGTTTGATTCAGATGAGAGAGCCCCGGTCAGGTTTAGAAGCAGAAAAGAAACGGGCAGCAAAGAGATGAAGAGTTAAAGCAAACAGAGTGGCCATATGTGATGGTGTGATCTCTAAAGGAGCCAAGAGAAGAAAGGATGGAAAGGAGAAAGGAAGGGCAGCCTCTGGTAGGGAAAGCTCTTCCTCCAGGCTTGAGCAGAGAGGAAAGAGTCCAGTGGGTTCCACGATTTCAGAGAGGGCCGGGCAGCACTGAGATGCTGAGCAGCTGGGAAGTCCAGGGCTCACTCTACATGGAGGGGGTTTGTGAGCTGGTGGACTTCCCTAGTTTTAGGTTTCTCACCTATAAAGTGGGCTAAGGGAAGTGACCCTGGAGGTTGCTATGGGGATTCTTGAGGTCGGGTGAGTAGAGCACAATCATGGCCCCTGGCAAGTGTGCAACAGACCAGCTTACTCGTATTAGTTGGCCATGGCTATTATCATTTTGTATCATAAACTCAATAAGCTAGGTGGTTCCTAACCAGCACACTTCATCTTTGTTACTTAAAAAAAAATTCCAAATAACTTTATTACAAACTCCTTTGGATCAAATTTGCTTTCTTAAATAAGAAATGTCTCATGTAATACTGGTATACAATAATGTGCAAGTGTTTTCTTTCTGTTTTTTGTTTCAGTGTAGATCCTCTAGCTGCTTCAGCCTTATAAATTAGGTTACTAATGAAATAAGACTCTGCAAACATTCTGACTGTGTCCCCCTGAATTTATTTTAAGGCTGCTTTTGAAAAGCTTGTAGAAAGTCTCTTCAAAATGGAGAACATTGTCACATGGGAGCTTCTAGTTGAGGCTGACCACAGGCCTGGCCTCATCTCACTCAGCAGCGTCAGGAGCTCATGGGCAGATCAGGGAGATCCAACCTGCATTTCCATAAGGGCTTGCATGGGCACCTTTGATTTTTTGCATCTTTTTTCTCTTTTCATTTGCTTCCACCTTTCTGGCTATCACTGAGTTCTGTCTTTCAAGAGCTAAGAAAGAAAGCATAATTTTGTGTTTATGGAAAATAGTAAAGCAATCGGCGATCCCTTCTGAAGAACCCCCTGGGGTCTGCCCTGGCTAGGTGGCTATGCACATGCACCTGACCCCAGCTGTCTGCTATCCCAACATCATCACAGGATTGCTTCTGGCCAGGGCTCTGCTCATACGCACAATCCTCACCTGAGAGCCAGAAACAGGGACAGCCAGGGTTCTGCTCTGAATAAGCCTTCACAGTCAAAATGTCAACATCTAGAGGGAGATTTGTCCAAGTCATGGTGTCAACAAGGGTAATACTTGGAATCTGACTGTGTGATTTCTGAGACCAAAATCAGCACTGCTCCTATAAATGGTGGTCGTTCCTTAATGAGAAACAGTCCTAGTGATGGGATTCATACATGTTGGTGAGCATGGTACGACATCCACTTTCCCAGCTAATAATGTTCTCTTTCATTTATATTCCACTTTGAAATGACCCCTTCCCCAGTATGAATACCTATCATGAAGGACTCAGAAAACAACAAATGCTGAGGGGTTGTAAGGGGAAAGAAACCTTTGTTCATTGTTGGCTCGAATGTAAAGTAATACAACTACTGTGAAAATATATGTGGAGATTCTTCAAAAAACTAAAAATAGATATTCCATTTGATTGAGCTATACCTCTTCTAGATATCTTCCCAAAAGAGTTGTCATTATATTACTACGATACATGCAGTCATGTTTATAGCAGTATGATTCACAGTAGCTAAACCATAGAAACAGCCTATGTGCCCACTGACAGGTAAATGAATAAAGCTGTGGTGTTTATACACAATGGAGCACTACTCAGCTATCAAGGAAGATACACTTGAGTCATTTGTAGGAAAATGGATACATCTTGAGAACATAATGTGAAGGGAATAAATCAGAAACCCAAACAACTATTGCAGAGTTTCTCTCTATGAGAAACCTCAAAATATAAATAATTTAGAAAGAAAATTAAAAGAGGTGGTAGTAAATAGGGAGGTACACTTTGTGGATGGGAAGGAGATTGGAGTAGGGACGAGATAAGGGGGAAGACTGCAATGAAGGAGGGGTTAAGCTGTGCTATGTGTTCGTGCCAATTCCCCAAGGTGAGTGTTAATTCTTATGTATTGGAAATGCACCCTCATGATTCAAAAGACAGGACCATTATCTTATTCCTACCCCCTTTGTTCTGCTTGCTACTTAAGTGTATATTTTGTGTCACTATGTCTTAGTTGAGATCTCAGACTCAGAGGACATGTGGTGAGAGGGTTTCCTATGCAAATGGAGAACAAGGATAGGAAAGACAGGCTCTGAGTGAGGAGCAAGATACTTCATGGAAGGTGAACAGTAGGATGAGGGGACCCTGGTCATGCAATATGCTCCACCTCATTCCCTGCCCCTGGTGTCATCTATACCTGCACTTCGGCAGGTGGGACAGCAGTGTATCAGCCTGCCACTCACTGCTACCCATAGGTGGCACATGGCCTTGTACCAGAGCAGTTGAGAAACGGGCTAAGAATGCACAGAAACAGCACAAAGCAGGTACTTAAAACAATGTTTCAAATTGTGACAGGAAGGTGAGGATAGTACATGAGAATCCACCCAAGGAATTGTATTGGTTGGGCTCAGGACCCTCCTGGAAGCCAGAAAAGAATATTGGATTAGAAGATGACAGTAACTCTTTGCTCCTAATTTTCAAGTGATAGAAACATGAAGTGAAACGTCTTGATCACAGCACTGGGCAAAACTGGGAGAAGAGCCTCAGGTTACACCTTTTTTTTTTTTTTTTCTTCAGGACAAGAACCAAACAGGAAAATCAGTGCTGCCAAAGAAAATCAGCAATTTGGGTCCTAATCTCAGAGCTGTGTAAGTAGCAGCTTGACCCATGAGGAAGGGTTCCACCCTCCAATGTTAGCTGCTGTATCAATGTGAAAGAGCAGCAAGTCTACGGCTATGGCGGTGCAGACCTATAATCTGGGAGTCTGAGGCAGGAGGATTCGTCTTTTGAGCCCAGCCTTAACAACTTAGTGGGTCCCTCTCTCAAAAATAAAAAAGGTAAAGGTTATAGCTCAGTGCAAAGGAAAAAAAAAAGAACAGTGAGTCTGTTCTCTTCTTAGTATCATAGGAGGATGGAAGATGGGGAGATCTCAACTCTAGGAAGGAAAGCAGTTTGGAGAACATGATTTCTTGGTGACATGTTACAACTCAAGAACAACAGGACGTGTGCAGGTGAGAGGGGGGACCAGAGGGGGTTGACCTTGGCAGGAAGGAAGTGCAGAAACTTGTGTTGGGCTGTATCACCCACTGGCCAATCATATCTCCATAGTCAGCTGCTCTCTAGCTTTGGGGTCCTAAGCAAGGTATTAACCCCAGGACTTTTCTGTCCTTTTTGAGAGATAAGAATAGCCACGCATCCTGCTGTGCCAAGGGCTCCAGGCACTAAACTTTTGAAGGCACCTGGTCCCTAGTTGAAATGTGTGATTTTTGGAACCAGGATGCCTAGGTTCAAATCCTCGCTCTGTTACTTCCTAGATGTATCAAATCAAGCCAGTCAGACATGCTCGATGTCTCAGCTTCCCCATATATCTGGGGGAAGGAGCTTGCCTACTTTACTGGGCTGCTGTGAGGATGGCACGCATTGGTTCTCATCAAATCTGGGCTGGTGCATAGTGAGCACCCGATAGGTGCAGTTTCTACATGACCATATTTTAACTGTTTTTAGGACATGTACTTTGAGCCTGTGTCAGATTACTCAAATGTTCTTAGAGCTAAATAAAGCCTACAGAAGCAGCGGCTTGTCCCTTACTCATGCAGACTTTGGTCTCTCCTGCTTTGTGTGTGCATGATTATTGCTGTACAAACAGAATCTACCTATCAGTTTGGATATCAGTGGACATTAAGATAATCTCTTAACCATGTCCTGTAAATATTCATTGGGGTTTAAACCCTTGTCACATGCAAGAGTCCAGGAGCCGTGCTTCAGGTGAGAGGAGGGACCAGAACCCCTGAGGGGTCAGAGTGACCAGAGGGAGGCTGGAGGACGCCATCACACTCCACTCACTCATCACCATTCTGTCCCCAGAGTGAGATCAAGCTTTCTTGCTGTTTCCCCTGAACTTCAGAACAGTCCCTGGCACATAGCACGTCCTATGCAAAGATTTGCTGTAAGAGTGAGTGAGGCATTCATAAGATGATTGGAAGAGCAATAAATGTACTCCTTGACTATTGGGATGGGCTGGAGGTCGGTTCAAAACCCACATGGTCTTGTGCTATGTGGCTCCCAGGGATTCAGATACAGCCAGAGGAAAGAGAAGAGTGATGCCAGAAGGATCATCACCAGAGGCACCAGAAGCCCACGTTACAATGTCTTTAGGTCTTTTCTGCACTTAGATACAAATGGAGCAGACTGAGGTTCCCAGGTGAGGTAGGTACAGACACAGAGGTCATGCAGAAGCCATATTCCCTGTCCCTTGGAAGCAACCCTTATTCTGCACCATGACTCAGCAGTTCCTAGGGGCAGGATGCCAAAAGACATGGTTGGGAGATGTGCCGGAAGCAGAAGTGGAGAACAGGACTGTGGCCATGTTAGGCTGTTGCTCAGCAGGACTTAGACTCAGGCAAGCTCCATGAAGTATAAAGTGGTCAGCTATCCAGCATGCACTGATTGAGTTGCTACTTTAGATTAAGTGCTATGGTTGTATTATTTCATTTAATCCATGTGTCCTTTTAACTCTGTTCCATAGGTGAGAATAACTTCAAAAAGATTAAGGATATTTTTCCCTAGATCACACACACAGTTCGAACTGACTAAGACAAAGTTCAAATTCAAGATTCTTTGATTCCAAGGCCTTTGAGAGAGGCTTAATCAGTTATGTCAGATGTAATTATAAGGTTTGTCAACAACTTTAGAAAGTTCATGTTGTTCTGCTTTCTAGAAAGCTTCTAGCCACACAACAGATCTAGAAGCAAAACCTCAAAGTTAGAAGCCTCATGCTGGACTACATTGTGTCTAGGACTGATTTCCCAGCCTTGGAAAGCTTCACTTTCATTATCTATAAAAGAGGAACCTTGCAGAAATAAAAATACTGAGAAAATTACAGTGTAAGTTATAAAGCACTTGCTAGATTTGTCACAGTTTGTGTCACAGTGGAGATGATCTACACCAGTCATTGTGTATGATGCTTTGCTCACCTCGAGCCTTGAGCCTAGGTAATCAGGTGGGGAGAAATTTGGAGGGAGCAGGGCAGCTGGGTAGGTGGTCAGCTATCTAGATTAGAGCCCAAATCCACAGTATGAAGACAGACTCTATGTCCCACCTGCTGGCTGCTGTGCTCTTCCTATTAGATACTTTCTGACGTGGCTCAGGGACTAGGCGTGGCTAGCATCACAGGCCACAGGCATCAGGGACTCAGAGAGCAAGGCAGGAGCTCAGTGGCACAGTCCTCATCTTGAGGTGCTCGGTGGGAGCTGTTATTCTTAGTTTCAAACTACTAGCTTCAGTCTCTACTTCATCTATATTTTCAAATGCTACTTTACAAGAAAAAGGAAAAGGACAAGGTGAAACAAACTCATTAGAGGTTGTCAGAACACTCCCAAAATTTAAATAAGTAGACAAAACTGGCCTCATTGCTATGCTACTCCATAGGATCACAAGGTGGAAGAGAACAAGACGGGGGGGCGGGGGGAGCTGAGTGGCTTTCCATGTTGGCCTCGCAAATGGCTCTGTGATCTTATGCAAATTTCTTCACTTCTCTGGGCTTCAGTCAAATACTCTAAAAAGGAATCACTGACATAAATAGAAATGTTCTTTGAACTGGAGAAGCAGCAATATAAATGTTGGATAATGTTACCAGCACCTTGACCTTAATAACGGCAACTCTATACCATTTAGTTTGCAAAATATTTATCATACATTACCATAGCCCCGTTTCCTAAGGACCCACCCTGGTTTGGGAGACGATATTCTCACCCTTTGTACAGATTGGGAAACAGTGGTTCTGAGAACATAAATTGTGCTTAAGGCCACAAGTTTGAAAAAAGAGGTGAAACTGAATTGAGGTGAACCAAAGCCAGAGAGTGCATAAAATGCACATGGTGCCATAGAGCTGTATCTTACAAACCATCCCATTCAAATGCAGATGTTGAGCAATGGTACAGGTGTGCTGTGGACATGAAAAGATGGAGCCTCACAAAGATTAAGAACTGAACCAGAAGAGTAGAATACAGGGCTGAGACATAAACCCTAAATGGCCCAGGCCCCAAAGTCTCATGTTTGCTCTCCTGCCCTGGGCTGCAGATCTAAGTCAAGCTTGGGCTTCACAGGTCATGACTGAATCCCTGTAGACACCAAGCACTGACACAGACATGGGGATAACAATGACCACATCCCTGCTCTCTTGATCATATGTTCTGATGATGAATAAACAAGGAAGTAAAACTATCACATGGCAAGTGGTATTATACCATGAGCTGAAAAAGGGATCTTGAAGTCTTAACCCCCAGAACTTCAGGATGTGATCTCATCAGGACCTCTGCTGTTTGAATATATCATTGCCTATTTGAGTATATCATTGCCTTCTGAGTATATCAGAGGAGGTCCATAGGTTGGGTCCTGAATAAGAAGGGAACAGAGAGCCACAGGAAGAAGGCCCAAACATCTAGAAACAAAGACACACCATGGATTGCTGCAAACACAAGAAACTGAGAAGAGGCAAGGTTTCCAGACCCATAGGTTTCCTGACCCATGGCCCTGTGTGCACCAGAGTTTTGGCCTCTGGAATATTCAGACCACATTTTTGTATATTTCAAGACATTCAGTTTGTACAGCTTTGTCAAAGTAGCCCTCATACAAGTAGAGCTCTCTCAAGATAAACAATAAAAATGTTTGCAAATCCAGGAAACCAGTTCTCTTTTTCTGAGATGGGGTAAAGACACCCAGAGATACTGGATGTTGGTCGCTTGTTAGTTCCCTGTGAGCAATGTGTGTGGTGAGGCCCCTGACCCAGTGCCCTCCTCTCCCTGCCGGGGCGGAGGGTGGCGGCTTTCCAGCTCACCTCTACACGAACTTGACTTGAAAAGGTTTACTAAACAAATTAATAATGTAAACGAGATTGCAGCGAGTGACTTCCGTGAGAGGCAGTGGTGAAGGCCTACTGCACAATAATTGTTTGCATACAAATGGGTGCTAAGGCTGAAAATGACTCTAATGCTCAGGGAAGCAGGCCATCAGGGATGCTGATGGGGACACTTTGGCACCCATTCGGATCATTTTTGCTATTACACGAATCATAGCAAATCTGCAAAGTGCTTTATAACTTGTACAGTATTTTTCTCGCTCAGCTTTTTATTTCCTCCTCCCACCATTACAGAGTGTTAGCATGGTTCTTGTTTTAGGGATCAAGAAACTGAAGCTTTCCAAGGCTGGGACATCAGTCCTCGACACACTGAATGCCAGTGTGGGACTCTTAACATTGAACATTTGCCTCTAGGTCTGTTGTGTGGCTGGAAATCTCCTAGAAATCAAAATAAAACCAAACTACATCAAATCAAAATTACTTTCTAAATTTGTTGATTTTAAAATTGACTTTTAAGGATATCCAGCTTTTAACTGATTACTAAACACTAAGAAAGCATTATCTCACTTAATTTCTCCCTAATTTATGAAGCAGGTATTGTTACTGTCCTAAAAAAGCAAAGCTGAGGGCCAGAGATTTAGCTCAGTGGTTTTGGTGCCTGCCTAGCAAATGCAAGGTTCCTGGTTCAATTCCAGTAACCACATAACAACAATACCAGGTGTGGTGGCTCAGGCCCATCTGCAATCAGTACCACATACCACAAATGCTGGGCTTGGTGGGTCCAGCCTATAATCCCAGCACTCAGGAGGCAGAGGCAGGAGGACTGCTGAGTTCAAGGCTTGCCTGAGCTACACAGTGAGCTCAAGGGCCAGCCTGAACTATAGAGCAAGACCTTGTCTCAAAAGAAAAAAAAGAGGAGGTTTGTGACTTTTCCAAGGCCCACATGGTAGGTGGTGGGAATAGTTGGGAAGCCAAAGCTCAATTTTAATCTACTTGTTTGTTAATCTGCTCTTGGGGGAGTCATGCTATTAAAAATCCAGACTTCTGAACTCACCAAAACCTAATGGGTCAGAAGTTCTAAATGTAGAAATTCTAGGTAGTTTAGCAGGTTTCCTGGTGGTTCTGATGTCTCTGATCTCTTGAAAACACTGTTTTTCTTTAGTCAAGATGAGGACTGCTTGACTACCTTTAAGTTCCAAGGTGTGGTTGCAAAAACGTTCCACAAGTTAGGAAGAGGCAAACATCAACTGGCCCTGCAGCCAGACCCCTTCCCTGTGAGGGGGAAGGGTGTCCACACCAGGGCTTTGGATGCCCTGACCTACCACCATCCTCATGCAGCCAGGGACCAAGGCAGCTGTGTGGGGGACAGCCTTGGGATCCCATTCTGGCATTTTCATTTATCGTGCAAATGAAAAAAGTTAAATTAGGTCATGTCAGGGACTTGCAAATCAAAATCATGCCAGAGGGCTCTTCCATGGCCACAGAGAGGCTAGGCCAAGGGAACTTCAGATACTTCTATTTTTGGATTTCTAATCAAAGTAAGGCACTCTTAGGACCAGCTTCTTCCCTGGCATGGGGCATGTCCACTGCATGGGCTCCGGATCTACCGTGATGACTCGTGGCCAGGTCCTGCAAGCTGTGCTGTGCTCCGACAGGGAGCAGAAGTGCTTGTCTCAGGGATTCACTGAAAACAGCAGCATGAGCTGGGGGTCAGAGAGCAACCTGGACTGGAGTTGATTCTGCATAGGCCAGAATGCCAAGGAGGCTGCACACTCACCTTCAGAGAGTCTGAGCCTGGCCTCTTCCACTGAGAACCCAGGAGACATCACACAAATCCTCGAACATCTCTGGATCTCAGCTTGAGCATCTGGGCCCCTTGCACTGTGCCTGATGTGTGCAGATGTGCAGCCTACCCTGTGTCTGCTTGTGCAAGTCAGCTCCCCATGTTCACTAATGTGGGCGCCCTGAGACAACACAGATACACAGAGGTTGACTTCTAATGCTTAATTTATTAATTTAGTCACACAGTCTTTTGCTACCCATGTATTTACTTCCACTGGGAGCACCGTGTGGATTTGCAACCCTCTGTGCCCTAGAGGCTAGTCTTGGTTTCTGACTCCCTCCCTCAGGCTCTGAAGTGAGACAGTCAGGCCTTAAAAGCACACAGTCAGCATTGCTACCTATGGCTGAATCACTGCCTAAATAAATGAATAACTTGCCATTGAAGGAGTTGGCCCTTGTCCAAGTTTCCAGCCTCTTGATGGTTTGGACTTTGGAGACTAAAGAAAAATGCAGTGCCCCCAAGGGGCAGGTGGTTAGTTCTTGTCTTCTGTCCCATACAAAGATCCAGTCTTGTTTTAGAAACAATCTGCAGGGTAGACACCCTGACACCTGTTGGGCCCTGCATCTGTTTTCCACATCAGGAAGGAGTAACTGTTCAATAAAGTCCACCCAGCTAGTGACAGACAGAGCTTACACGCCAAGTGCTTGTTTTATTTTTAGTATGTTGGTTCTCTCCCTTACCAATGGTAATAAAGGTCCCTCCATCTTGGTTTCTTTGTTCTGTGGTATGATGATACTAGGCTTTGAAGGCAAACTCAGCAGAGTTCAAACTTTGGTTTTCCATTCAATGATCTTCAGAGCCCAGGGTGGAGAGGTGCCCAGAGTCTCCTGTAAGTCAAGGAGTGCAGCACTATTCACTCCATACACCCACTGTAAAGGGCAGTTTAGGGGAAAACTGTGACTCTTTGTAAATCTAGTTACCATGTCTGTTTTTATTCCTTTGATGATCTCTACTTTTTTCTTAATAATCATAGACTCTTGGGTGTGGAGGAGAGCAGGTTCGCAGGCTCCCTTGTCAGAATGAACCAGGGATAGCTTGTCAAGTTCAGACTCCTTGGGGGAAGAGCTCCTTGGCCGTACTGGATGGACTTGGGTGAGAGTGGGAGATTGGAGCCTGCATCTCTGTGCAGCTAGGCCTGGGAAACACTACTGTGAAATGACTTTTCATCTTGTCTCTTTAGGTAAAATATGGTAAGAACAGAGACAGATCAAGAGGAGACCAGTCCACAGGAATGTGGTCTTGCCTGCCTAGTCCCCTGTGGAGAACACAGCAAGTTTTGTGGGGTCCCCCTGGGAGGCATCAGGGATAGCCATGGAACAGGTGGGGGGAGTGTGGGGGCTAGGGCAAGAGTGTGACTCTGGGGTCTGTGGAAGGAAATGGTAAGGCAGGACAAGCTTCCTATTGGGCAGCTTCAGTGATTTCAGTGTTCTAGGGCATAAAGGAGCTACTTGGTCCCTAGTTACAAGATACACAGCTCTGTGGTGCTGAGAGCATACCAACAGTGGGCCACAGTGTTAGAACCCAAAATTGGAAGTAGGTCTGGGTGTGGACCAGGGTCTCCTAACTGGGACACAACTAGCCACATACAACACAGCATCACTACAAAGACTAAATGACAGCTGGCCATCTCACTTCCATGTGCAGCATTCCAGTGAGCCAGAGCTCACTACCAACCTGGAAAACTGCACCCATTTGTGGCCCACTGATGGTAACAACCTGCTTGCCAACACTTACCTACCTCTCGTCCTCCTGCAGCTGTCATTCCTTGCTCCTGGTTTTCCTTCAGATACATAAATGAAAGTTTATGCCTTGTTCCATATTGTGCCAACACATCCAACATTTGAGACCAGCATCTTCTCCTTTTGTAGGTTTGCTGTTTTTGTTTATGTGAAAAGGGTTCAAGATTTGTCTCATCCTATTGTTTAGTTCTGATGCATTTCATCTGAGCAGGGAAGGCAAGGCTAAAACCACACAAGGGCTCAAGAACTAGGCCCAGTGATAGAAAATGGAGCTACGAATCAGTGAGCATCCGCTGCACGCTACACACCCGCTACACACCCTCTGGTGCTTTACTGACAGCTTATCTCATCCATATGATAATCCCATGATATGAGCTCTATAATGCCTCAATCTACAAATGCATTTGTTGAAGTCGAGCAATGGAGATACTTGCCAAGGATCACTTGGCCGGTAGTAGTCCAAGAGCTAGTATTAAAATCCATGACTTCTCTGTTGAGTGGAAATGAGAATACTACATTTCCTGACTCAGCTCCACTGTACACCAAAGGGCCAGGATTGAGAAAGTGAGATACTGAGACAAAGTAAGAGTGGTTTACCAACCTATGGGCCCTCTGTGGACCTCTCTGCAGGGATGCCTCAACAACTCAATATCTGCTGGCTTTAGGGGTGTGTGTGGCAGGTGAAACGTCTCATCAGACACCCAGCAGGGGAAGCCAGCTTTCCTGTCACTGAGACAAAACAGCAACACCTGAAACTTAAAGGAAAGAAGGCTCATTTGGCTCAGGGTTTCTGAGGTTTTAGTCTATGGTTGGCTGGCTCCAAGACAAAAACACTATGGTGGAGGAGAGCTGCACGTTGCATGGCAGCCTGGGAGCACAGAGAGAAGAAGGAGAGAAACCAAAGACAAAAGCACAACCTTCCAGTCACACTGTCAGTGACCCACCTCCAACCCGGCCCCACCTCCTCATAGCAGTGAACTCTGTACTGATCATAGAAACCGCTCCACACATTCTAGATCTAAAACATAAAACTGAATATTTTTGTCACTTTAAGAAATCAATGTAATTTCTACACTTGACAAAGGTAAAATCTTTTAAAGCTTTGGAGAATTGGGAAAGGGAATAAAAAAGACATTAATAGAATGACATATTTTTAGTGTAACATTTCAGAGAAAACTCTAGGGAAACAAAAAATAAAATGAACGACCTAAATATGGTATTTCTTTCTTCTCTTGCTCTTTTTTTTTTAATACTATGAGCTTCAAAGGAGTGGGCCGTGCTGAATCTTTGAGTGTCCCAGATCTGTAATGTTTTGAATACAATAGAAAGTACTTGGATGGGGTCTCTGCTTCTGTCTGGTAGCCTGTATCTGTTAATACTAGGTTAACTATTTTTGAGCAGAGTAACTATAGGTAAAATGCTAAACCTCTCTGTATGATATTCTATAAAACAAAGATGGCTTCAATGAATTGTGTTGGTATTATATGAAACTGTTTTATGATAAATATATAGCATATAGTCATCTAAATATTTCATTACATTGAAGTTACAATTAATATTTATATTAAATTGATATTTACTCAAATGAGTCAAAAATTGGGATAGGTAACATACATACACTAAAGGAAAATGGAATTGTTTTCCTTTAATTTACTTACAGGGCTTTTATTTGAAAATTGGACAAATGGCCCACTTAGGAAGGAGATTACAGTACTTCCTGATACTTTTGCTAAATTCTGGAGAAAGAGGAGGTCTCAGTCATGTTAAGCTGCTGTAACAAATCCCAAAGACTAGGTGGTACACAGGGCTTTCAGCATTCTGGAGGCCAGGAAGTACAAGATTGAAGGGCCCGAAGATTCGGCTCCTGAAGAAAGTCTTCTTCCCAACTTGCAGAGGGCCACTTCTCTGTGTACTGTCTAGAGGCACAAAGCAGTGAGCTCAGGACTCTGCCCAGGATGGGGACTTCACCCTCAGTGAGCTCACCTCACCCTTTATACCTCCCTAAGCCCAGGCCTCCCAGTATCATTAAGCAAGGAATAGGATTTCATAGCAGGATGTCAGGGCTGAGGAGACCACAACCATTCAGTCCGTAGCACCTGAAAATATCAAGTGCCCAAATGAACATGAATGTTCTGAATTGATCCAAGCTGCTAATTTCTAGGCCATGTAGGGATGTGAATTCAGCCCCAAAAGAATATGTTCTAACATCAGGAGAACTAATCCAAGGAATATAAATCAGGGACTCATGTTTGAGGAGTTTACAATCTAGCTGGGGAAAAAAAGAAAAATCATGGAAAATGGAAAGCATCGCATGGCAAAGGGATGCTCAAAATCAAGGGGGTCTTACAATGAGAAGCATCCTCAGAAACTCTTATCCCCTCACCATTCAGTGAACTACCTCATCTCTGCAATCACATCGAGCTTACTGGTCTCTCTTATAAGGCCTCTGAAGCTGGGCAAGTAACTGTATGCCCTCAAGTTTCCCTACTTCCTATATTAAGCAAAAAACTCACTTCTGGAGAGAACTCTGGCAGCATCTATTCCATAGATGGTCAAGGAGGATTTTCATCTTACCTGTGCTCCTCCTGGAGGGCATGTATAATTAGGTTGGGTTCTTTCTTCTGAGGATTTGGATCTTGTGTCTATGCTTTTTTTTTTTTTTTTTGGTGGTGCCGAGGATTGAACTCAGGGCCTTGTGCTTCCAAGATAGCTGTGGTGCCACATTTAGATCTTAAGGGAAATGATAGAAGAATACAACAAGAGATTGAAATGGAACCATTCTCCAGCACAGTCCATTTTCTTCTATTTCAGTGATCCAGGGACTTGGCTTTTCTCTTCTCTTGATGGGTCAGTTATTTCTCCACTCTGCCAGCTCATCAATACTTTCTATTTTGCATGCTAAGGTGAAGCCATTTCTGTGTGCTGCCAACAGCTAAGGGGCCTAACGAGTCTATAGTCAAATCTTCCTCAGCTCTGGTATCTACCATCAAGTCTCTCACACAAACAAGCTATGAAATATTTGCTAAGTGAATTAATTCTCCATCCTGCCTGGCATCAGCCTACAGTACAGATGGTCACCTTCCTCCTTTATCCTGGGCACAGCCGACAATGAAGAACCCATTGTCTCCCTAGAAAGCTCAGGCTGCTTGGAAAATTGTTCCAAATGAATTCCATCATACAGTTCTGGGTGTTCAAAAGTTCTTCCTAAATGAGTTACAATCTTGCTCACATTAACTTCTCCCCAACTACATATTCCCCGTCCTTTGCAGAGACCATGAGAATTCTTGTATCAGATAATTTCTGAGTCAGGGCTTGCAACATCTGCAGGGTTCCAGGGGTTGCTAAGTAGTCTCCAAGGGATAATAATACCTCATATTTGAAAGGCAAATAACACCTAGAGGGTTTTCAAAGCACTTTCCCAACCATTAGATAATTTATTCTCACAAAAACTCTGAGACAGAGATTGCTGTGGGATTCCTAGTCTCTGCTTTCAGTGTCAGGAGACCATCCCACAAAGAGAGTATAATTTTTTTCCAGGTCACACAGCTAACGAAGGGGAGAGTTGAGACTCACTGCCTAATCTTTACAACTTATTTCTCTCTTTTCCTCAATTCTACTGTGAGTCCCTTACTACAGGGTATACATGAGTCTCAGCGATGAAGATGTGATTTTGAAGGGGCTCCTGGTACAGCCCCTGTGCAGTAGGCCAGATTAACATCTTTGTTCTCATTCTTCCATCATCTGAGAAATATGGCTGGTTTGTGTCAGAGCTGAGAAAACTGAGCCTTGCTCCAGTGGAGAGATTTCCTGAAGCTCGCTGCGAAACACATGGTAAACATTAAAGCTGACGTTTGACATTAAAGGCCTCTGACACAAGGAGTTGCATCATGCATGGGTGACTGGTGCTGTCTGAAAGAAGCCACCACAGAGACAAGTCCCTGTGCATTTCCCAACCATGGGCTTTTACACCCAGGGCCTAGCAAGGTTAGCATCACCCCCTTACTGCCAACCCCTATGGCCACTTTGTTACTGTCCTCCCAACCTAGTCTTCCTCTGCCCTTCTCCCTTCATCACTTCATTGACCATTCTGTAAAACGTTGGTTGCTGAAACATTTGTGGGCGAGAGGGAAGACCTGCTACATAGGTGGGAGACACTCAGGCTATTTTTATTTCTCCATCTATGAGCAACATTTAACACGGAGTTACATCCCACAGTGACATAAGACCAATTAGAAGCATCTGCATCCTGTCCTTTTGCCTCTTTGCCAGGCCCCTGCCTACAAAGGAATAGTATTTCTTTTAAGGTTCATCTGTAAGTTCTCTTCTCGCCACTGATAACATTATACAATTATGGTAAAGTTAATTACTGGGAAATTTAAATGGAGGTGTATCTAAATTCTTAGAACATCCATATTACTATCAAATGAGCTTATTGTGATGAAAATGATTAATGATGTCCAGTAAATACCAGAGAATTAAAATCCTGAATACAAAGAAGATGAAGGTCTTATCATCATTCAGGTACATCAAGGAAAACGTGAAGCTCTCCTTATCTGCTTCTCTTAGGAAAGGAGACTCTGAGTAGGTAAAGAAAATCAAGCCAAATCTCAGCAGATATCTAGGGGCTAATACTCTTATTTATGTTACATTTGGAAGCAAGAGCTATCGCACAGGATGAAAAACAATAGCTCATATGTAATTTAAACAACACACACACAGAGGAATGGAACAGAACGCAGAGATGGAAATACGCTTATTATAACAGATTAGCCTGTAATAAATAGAACATTTTAGAACTGGAGAAAAGGATGGGCCAAAAAATAAGTCTTGGAGTATTAGTTCATCACTGGTTGAGAAACAATAACTAGCTTTCATCTGACCCCTAAATGTATTCCAGAACAAAATAACTAGACAAAAATATATGCATTTATTCCTATATTTTTATAGAGTCACAGAAGTGATATTAGATGGCACCTTTCCAAAAAGTGATACTCAAAAGAAGTTAGCAGGTTTGATATGATATAATTTAAACTAAACCAAAAGATAAATAACAACCTAGGAACAATATCTATAATACACTTGAAAGATAACATCTAAAATTATTAAGACATAAAGGACATCTTTGCTATACAAAGATCTACCGAATAAAGAAAAATTCAAGCTCTCTGATATAAAAATGAAAGAATGATTGAAAGAAGAAATACAAGTAGGTCAACAGAGCTTTAACAACATTTGTCCCTCAGTATGGGAAAAATAACAAGTTAAAATAACAACATACTTTCAGGTTGGCAATAAGTTAAAGAGCTTATTGTAAACAGGTTTGTTAGGTTTCAGGGAGATAGATGGGGGCCCTCTTGGGCACCGATAGAAAAAAAAGAATTGACTCAAAACTCAGAGCAATTTGGAGACTGTTGCCCAACACCAATGTCCTGATAGCAATACACACAGGGATAGCTTCCAATCATAAACAGCCCTACCACACGGCTAGCCCAATCACCTCGGACCATGTCACAATGAACCCACCTATCCCTTCGCAACTTGCTGCCTTTTGCCCTCCTATCCTCTATAAAAGCAAAGAAAACCTTAGGTGTAATAAAGAAGCTTCCTCCCTTGACCAAGAATTGGTGTCTTGATTCTTGTGTCCCTGCTCACCCTCCCACCAGCCCGACCCCACGGGACGATGACCAACAAAGACAACAACTGGCGCCCCAATGTTGGACACACTGCTGCGGGTTAATCCTCCCCCCTCTCAGGTGAGTATTCCATCTGTTGCAGACCCCTCCGTTGTGGACCCCCAGTCTCAGAGCCCCCGGCCGGCAGCTGGTCCCCTCCGTCCATTGCAGACCACTCCTTTTGGTGCCACTGAACCCCCGTCCATCTGGTCCACTTTCCTTTTGGACCCTTCAGGACCCCGGATTTTAGACCCCCCCCCCCCAGCTGGTTACTGGGCCCCTGGCTCCCATGTTTGGCGGAGCCCTCCTACAGCCCTCCTCTGCTACTCTTTCCTTTTTTTCCTCTACTTGTTTCTCTCGTCACTCACTTGTTTTGGTTCCCCCTCTCTGCAACTCCCCCACATACCTCTGTGCTACCATTGCCTTTTCTTTCTTTCTCCTCTTTGGTCTCTGTACTCTTACTATCTGCTCACATTAGGACCCTTTTATACAATAGGTAACATCCTGTTAGGTGCCAAATCATCTCAAAATGGCGCCGAGCTGCCTCAGCCGCCCCCCAGCCCCCCCCCCCAGTGTCTCTTCCAGTTTTTCTTCTGGTGCTCCACCCACTTGTGCTGCCCACAAACCTCCTCAGCTATCACCTCCCCTTCCCTCTTCCTGCCCCACCCCGGAAGATGACTTTGATGATAAGCCTCTCCCCCACTACCTTTGCACCACTCGCAACTCCCGTCATAATGCGAGCCCTGTGCCTTCCCATTAATAACCCTCCCCCCACACGCACACTGTGTGAGGCTTTCCCTGTTTACACCCAACCAGGAGGTCAAGTATATTGGGCACCATCTAACCCTAAGGTGTGGAAAGACCTTTGGGCAGCAGTCACCGATCATGGTCCTCAAAGCCCCCTGGCCCTACAATTGCTTGATAATTTTGCACAAGGGGTCAATCACCCTAAAGACTGGCTAGACCTTGTGTGCACTTGTTTACAACCTGGAGATTTCCTGGTCTTCAAGTCCATGTTCTCTGATGAGTGTGAACAGCGAACCCATGTTAACATGGCCGCACAGTCCTCTGCTCCAGTAACAGTGGACCAGCTCAAAGGTATCAGCCCAAATGTTCAAGCCACTGTTCAGGTTGCATTTACCCAACCTTATTTCGACCAGGTTCATGATTGTGCCCTCTGAGCCTGGCAAAAAATACCCTCCTGCCGCAGTTTAGTTCCTCTGTACAAACTTGTCCAAAGCTAATGAGACTTCTCCTGACTTTTGTCAATGTGTCACAGCAGGTGGTTACTCCCAAGCTGCCACCCAGACTCTCGTGACTCTGATCAAAGACCTTATTTTTGCAGGGTCTCAAAAAATTTACCAGTCAGCTATCGCCTCTTTGCACCAAGTATCCCTTGATGACTGGATTCTTGCTACCAAAGACATCGGAGCTCCCGCTGGCTCAGTTTTGGTTTCACAACTTGCTGATGATTTGCTGCGGCACTAACACCCCCAGATGCCAACCTTTTATGTATTGGCACTGCCATCAGCTAGGTCATGTTTATGCCTTCTGCCCACTGTGCTCAGCCTCCATTCTGCCCCCAGCCTACTCTCCTGCCAAGCCACCCACTTACCTGCTAAGACATGCCCCAATCCTTCCTCTGTGGCCTCCCTGCAGCCCCCCACTCCTTGTCCATGGTGTGCAAAAGGATACCACTGGAAACGTGACTGCCACAGCAGATATCATAAAGGTGGTTCCTCCCTACCCCCTCTTTCCACTCCCTCCTCTGCTTCTGACCCTGCCCCTTTAAACTAATAGCAGGGCAGTTCCCAGCCCCACTCAAAGGGAACACCCCTGCTACACAAACCCTTAAACCAACATCTCCTCCTCAGGTATATTGGACTACACCTATAGATACCTTTAAACTACAGTTTATCTTTTGTACAAACAAAAAATTTAAACTTCACCTTGACAGAGGAGCAAATGAAACCATCCTTCATAAAGAAGAGATCCCCCTGACTGGCCTCTAGTCCCAGGCCCACTGGTCAAAGGGGTTGGCGGCACAAGCCCCTCTTGGGTCACCTCTTCTCCCATTAGCTGGAGTCACCCTGACAGTCACTGGGGAAAATTTAGCCCCTTGATTTTAGAAGATATGTCTAATAACTTGCTAGGTTGTGACTTACTTGAGGCAATAAGTGCAGTCCTCACTACTGACGACCTAGAACTGCACCCCCAATACTAAAGGCTGTTAGTCTCCTTCCATCAATCCCCATTCAGCTGCATTAGACCTCAGATGCCCCTGTATAGGTTGAGCAGTGGCCCTTGCCTTTATTTAAACTTGAGGTGCTCCATCATCTTGTTAACCAAGAATTACAGGCCCATCACATCAAGCCCACCACAAGACCATGGAATACCCCCGTCTTCATAATTCAAAAAAAGACAGGTGGTTTTTGGTTCCTCCATGATCTCAGGGCAATCAATGTGACCATGAAATCCCTGGGAGTACCCCATTAGGACTCCCACTCCTGTCAGCCATCCCACAGGGACAATATACTGCCTCCTTAGACATCAAAGACTGATGCCCATTACATGAGGCAGATCAGCAATGCTTTGCCTTCATTATTACAATCAATCAGGAGCCCACTTTAAGATTCCACTGGTGGGTCCTTCCCCAGGGAATGAAAAACAGTTCCACAATCTGCCAAATTGCATTTAAAGCTGCTTAAGATTAGCTGATCCTACCGGCCACATGCACCTTTTACCATTATACAGACAACATCCTTACGTGCTGTCCCCAGGAGGTTACCTTCCACCTAACCCTCTCTGCCCTGTTACAGGAACTCCAAAGACAAGGATTCCAAATAAATAAAGATAAAGTCCGAATACAGCCACCCTTACAATGTCTGGGATTTCAAATAGACTTAACCACCACTTCTTGCCAGATCCCCAAGATCTTGATTTCCCCAACAACTCCCCTTGTGTCAGCTCCAACAGATTCTAGGTCAAATTAACTGGGCTCATCCCTGGCTACCCATTCCTACCTCTCCTTTAGATCCAGCACCTCTCCTTACATTAGGGTGAGGATATGTTTGAAGAACCTCAGCCCCTCTGGATACCCTCGACAAACATCCAACCATATACTCCTGCTCGACCACTACCTGGCTCTAATCAAACTCCCCCTGCCACTTCCTTAGATGACTCCACCACTCCTTCTTCACATCCTTGTTAACAACATTGTTGCTGATCCAGCCAACAGACCGTGACAGACCAGCACCCCAGCCTAAAGGGCCCAACAGTCTCACCAGGACCTCAGGATTTCGGCCATCACTATAATTATTATTTCCTTTATGGCCGCTGTCTCAGCAGTGGCCACCAATTCCATAGTCCTCACTTGTCTTTGTCTAGACAAGTAAGATCCTCAGTGCTGGGGACAACCTAAGACAGGGACAATCACAAGATGATGTGTTACGGGCTGGCAAGCCAAAGATAGGTAAGATCCTTAGCACTAAGGACAACCTAAGATAGGCCCAGCACCATTCACCATTAAACTCTATGACAGGCTGACTAGCCAATGACGGGTAAGACCCTCATTCCTGGGGACAACCTAAGACAGACACAGCCTCTCGCCTCCCTTATACATATATATATATAAGTGGGGAGAAATGTTGCCCAGTGCCAATGTCCTGATAGCAATATACATAGGGATAGCTTCCAGTCATAAATAGCCCTACCACACAGCTAGCCCTATCATCTTGGACCATGTCACAATGAACCTACCTATCCTCTTGCAACTTGCTCCCTTTTGCCCTCCCATCCTCTATAAAAGCAAAAACTTTATGCGCAGTGAAGAAGCTTTCTCCCTTGACCAGGAATCAGTGTCTTGATTCTTGTGTTCCCACTCACCCTCCTGCCAGCATGACTCCACAGGACAAGGATGACTAACAAAGACAACAGGAGACAAAAGGCAATAGACATTGTATGAGTTGGCCATGGCCAGCAAAACAAAATGGCCCAGCCTGGGTGATGTACCCTGTGCAGATTTATTTTCTGAGTTCTAGAGGGCAGGGATTCATAGTCAAGGTGTCTATGGAAATGGCTCTTTTGCAGCTTTTCCTTGTCATCTGGTGCCACTTCACAGGCTCATATCTGCTCTCCCTCTTTCCTCTAACTGTGCCCATCACTTGAGAAGAGGGTCTTGTATTAGCTTTTGTCAATGTAACCAAATACCTAACATGAACTACTTACAAAGAATAGGAGATATATGTAGCTCAGAGGTTCAAAGCCCAACTGCCTAGTGGCCTTATTTACCTGGCCCTTGTTGAGGTTGGTGGGTGGGAGCACCTCATAGGGACAGTGCTACTGGAGAAAGCAGTCACATCTGAGCTGAGAGGCAGAGAGGGACAGGTGGCCATGGTCTCCTAAGAGCATGCTCCCAGTGCCCTATGGCAATGGTGGCAAATGTATGGAACATGTGCCATAGTGGGCTTTTTATTTCATTGAAAGCTGTAAGGTGTTTGCCATCACTGCAGTAAGGGGTTCCCACTGGCCCTATATCTTAAAAGTCTATGCTATTTCACTTATGCCAACCTGAGACCAAAGGTGTAATCACAGTGAACTCCTGGGGGGCACTCAGACCCACACCCAAACCATAGTGGACCTCAGCCTTATTACTTCATTTCCTCTCAATTGCCTCTGAGCCAGAGATTCAGGGTTTCAACATATGACTTGGGAAGTCTAAGGGACCCCAAACACATACACATCTATCCTATAATAAAAATATTTTCATTTGCATCTCTTGAATGACCAGAGATGTTGAGCATTTCTTCATATGTTTCTTGGCTGCTTTGATTTCTGCCTCTGAGAAGGGTCTGTTCATTTCAGTTGCCCATTTTTGAATTGGGTCTTTAAACTTGGGGAGGCTGATCTGTTTGAGTTCTTTATATATTGTTGATAATAGCCCTTTGTCTGATACACGGCTAGTAAAGATTTTTTTCCCATGTTGTTGGTTGTCTTCTAGCAGTGCCAGTGACTTCTTTGGCTGTGCAGAAGCTTTTCAGTAGGATGAGATCCCATTTGTTGATTCTTTCTGCTAGTTCTTGTGCTAGAGAGGTTTTATTCATAAAGTCTCTGCCTAAGCCAATGTCTCCAAGAGTTTTACCAAGCCTGTTTACCAGCAGGCTTATTGT